>CAXARO010000760.1:0-68801 GCA_963971305.1 Arcuatula senhousia
AAAAAAACGTCGAAAAATTGGCGTCCTGAAAAAAATACCCGTTCGTGCGGTTTCATGTGCTAGAGTAAAACTATAAATTGTATTAAATGATACGTAGTATCTTTTAAAAGTAGACATGTTGCCCGAAAAAGTAAACGCTAAATGGAGCATGTAGCGCTTATAATAGCGCGAGACCAAAAACGACCTTTCATGTTTTTCACTTGTTTTTCGAGAAAAACGTCATAAAATTGACGCTCTGAAAAACTCTTCCATACGGGCGGTATGATGTTCCCTAATAAAACTATAAGTCGTATTACTTCAAATCGAGTATCTTTTAAAAGGAGACATGTTGCGCAAGGTAGTACACCCCTAAATAAGCACCTAGCGTTCATAACCGCTTCACATATCCCGATAGCTTTATTCTTTTTCACTTGTTTTTCGAGAAAAACGTCGAAAAATTGGCGTTCTGAAAAAAATACCCGTTCGTGCGGTTTCATGTGCTAGAGTAAAACTATAAGTTGTATTAAATAATACGTAGTATCTTTTAAAAGTAGACATGTTGCGCGAAAAAGTAAACGCTAAATGGAGCATGTAGCGCTTATAATAGCGCGAGACCAAAAACGACCTTTCATGTTTTTCACTTGTTTTTCGAGAAAAACGTCATAAAATTGACGCTCTGAAAAACTCTTCCATACGGGCGGTATGATGTTCCCTAATAAAACTATAAGTCGTATTACTTCAAATCGAGTATCTTTTAAAAGGAGACATGTTGCGCAAGGTAGTACACCCCTAAATAAGCACATAGCGTTCATAACCGCTTCACATATCCCGATAGCTTTATTCTTTTTCACTTGTTTTTCGAGAAAAACGTCGAAAAATTGGCGTCCTGAAAAAAATACCCGTTCGTGCGGTTTCATGTGCTAGAGTAAAACTATAAGTTGTATTAAATAATACGTAGTATCTTTTAAAAGTAGACATGTTGCGCGAAAAAGTAAACGCTAAATGGAGCATGTAGCGCTTATAATAGCGCGAGACCAAATACGACCTTTCATGTTTTTCACTTGTTTTTCGAGAAAAACGTCATAAAATTGACGCTCTGAAAAACTCTTCCATACGGGCGGTATGATGTTCCCTAATAAAACTATAAGTCGTATTACTTCAAATCGAGTATCTTTTAAAAGGAGACATGTTGCGCAAGGTAGTACACCCCTAAATAAGCACCTAGCGTTCATAACCGCTTCACATATACCGATAGCTTTATTCTTTTTCACTTGTTTTTCGAGAAAAACGTCGAAAAATTGGCGTCCTGAAAAAAATACCCGTTCGTGCGGTTTCATGTGCTAGAGTAAAACTATAAGTTGTATTAAATAATACGTAGTATCTTTTAAAAGTAGACATGTTGCGCGAAAAAGTAAACGCTAAATGGAGCATGTAGCGCTTATAATAGCGCGAGACCAAAAACGACCTTTCATGTTTTTCACTTGTTTTTCGAGAAAAACGTCATAAAATTGACGCTCTGAAAAACTCTTCCATACGGGCGGTATGATGTTCCCTAATAAAACTATAAGTCGTATTACTTCAAATCGAGAATCTTTTAAAAGGAGACATGTTGCGCAAGGTAGTACACCCCTAAATAAGCACCTAGCGTTCATAACCGCTTCACATATCCCGATAGCTTTATTCTTTTTCACTTGTTTTTCGAGAAAAACGTCGAAAAATTGGCGTCCTGAAAAAAATACCCGTTCGTGCGGTTTCATGTGCTAGAGTAAAACTATAAGTTGTATTAAATAATACGTAGTATCTTTTAAAAGTAGACATGTTGCGCGAAAAAGTAAACGCTAAATGGAGCATGTAGCGCTTATAATAGCGCGAGACCAAAAACGACCTTTCATGTTTTTCACTTGTTTTTCGAGAAAAACGTCATAAAATTGACGCTCTGAAAAACTCTTCCATAAGGGCGGTATGATGTTCCCTAATAAAACTATAAGTCGTATTACTTCAAATCGGGTATCTTTTAAAAGGAGACATGTTGCGCAAGGTAGTACACCCCTAAATAAGCACCTAGCGTTCATAACCGCTTCACATATCCCGATAGCTTTATTCTTTTTCACTTGTTTTTCGAGAAAAACGTCGAAAAATTGGCGTCCTGAAAAAAATACCCGTTCGTGCGGTTTCATGTGCTAGAGTAAAACTATAAGTTGTATTAAATAATACGTAGTATCTTTTAAAAGTAGACATGTTGCGCGAAAAAGTAAACGCTAAATGGAGCATGTAGCGCTTATAATAGCGCGAGACCAAAAACGACCTTTCATGTTTTTCACTTGTTTTTCGAGAAAAACGTCATAAAATTGACGCTCTGAAAAACTCTTCCATACGGGCGGTATGAAGTTCCCTAATAAAACTATAAGTCGTATTACTTCAAATCGAGTATCTTTTAAAAGGAGACATGTTGCGCAAGGTAGTACACCCCTAAATAAGCACCTAGCGTTCATAACCGCTTCACATATACCGATAGCTTTATTCTTTTTCACTTGTTTTTCGAGAAAAACGTCGAAAAATTGGCGTCCTGAAAAAAATACCCGTTCGTGCGGTTTCATGTGCTAGAGTAAAACTATAAGTTGTATTAAATAATACGTAGTATCTTTTAAAAGTAGACATGTTGCGCGAAAAAGTAAACGCTAAATGGAGCATGTAGCGCTTATAATAGCGCGAGACCAAAAACGACCTTTCATGTTTTTCACTTGTTTTTCGAGAAAAACGTCATAAAATTGACGCTCTGAAAAACTCTTCCATACGGGCGGTATGATGTTCCCTAATAAAACTATAAGTCGTATTACTTCAAATCGAGTATCTTTTAAAAGGAGACATGTTGCGCAAGGTAGTACACCCCTAAATAAGCACCTAGCGTTCATAACCGCTTCACATATCCCGATAGCTTTATTCTTTTTCACTTGTTTTTCGAGAAAAACGTCGAAAAATTGGCGTCCTGAAAAAAATACCCGTTCGTGCGGTTTCATGTGCTAGAGTAAAACTATAAGTTGTATTAAATAATACGTAGTATCTTTTAAAAGTAGACATGTTGCGCGAAAAAGTAAACGCTAAATGGAGCATGTAGCGCTTATAATAGCGCGAGACCAAAAACGACCTTTCATGTTTTTCACTTGTTTTTCGAGAAAAACGTCATAAAATTGACGCTCTGAAAAACTCTTCCATACGGGCGGTATGATGTTCCCTAATAAAACTATAAGTCGTATTACTTCAAATCGAGTATCTTTTAAAAGGAGACATGTTGCGCAAGGTAGTACACCCCTAAATAAGCACCTAGCGTTCATAACCGCTTCACATATCCCGATATCTTTATTCTTTTTCACTTGTTTTTCGAGAAAAACGTCGAAAAATTGGCGTCCTGAAAAAAATACCCGTTCGTGCGGTTTCATGTGCTAGAGTAAAACTATAAGTTGTATTAAATAATACGTAGTATCTTTTAAAAGTAGACATGTTGCGCGAAAAAGTAAACGCTAAATGGAGCATGTAGCGCTTATAATAGCGCGAGACCAAACACGACCTTTCATGTTTTTCACTTGTTTTTCGAGAAAAACATCATAAAATTGACACTCTGAAAAACTCTTCCATACGGGCGGTATGATGTTCCCTAATAAAACTATAAGTCGTATTACTTCAAATCGAGTATCTTTTAAAAGGAGACATGTTGCGCAAGGTAGTACACCCCTAAATAAGCACCTAGCGTTCATAACCGCTTCACATATCCCGATATCTTTATTCTTTTTCACTTGTTTTTCGAGAAAAACGTCGAAAAATTGGCGTCCTGAATAAAATACCCGTTCGTGCGGTTTCATGTGCTAGAGTAAAACTATAAGTTGTATTTAATTATACGTAGTATCTTTTAAAAGTAGACATGTTGCGCGAAAAAGTAAACGCTAAATGGAGCATGTAGCGCTTATAATAGCGCGAGACCAAAAACGACCTTTCATGTTTTTCACTTGTTTTTCGAGAAAAACGTCATAAAATTGACGCTCTGAAAAACTCTTCCATACGGGCGGTATGATGTTCCCTAATAAAACTATAAGTCGTATTACTTCAAATCGAGTATCTTTTAAAAGGAGACATGTTGCGCAAGGTAGTACACCCCTAAATAAGCACCTAGCGTTCATAACCGCTTCACATATCCCGATAGCTTTATTCTTTTTCACTTGTTTTTCGAGAAAAACGTCGAAAAATTGGCGTCCTGAAAAAAATACCCGTTCGTGCGGTTTCATGTGCTAGAGTAAAACTATAAGTTGTATTAAATAATACGTAGTATCTTTTAAAAGAAGACATGTTGCGCGAAAAAGTAAACGCTAAATGGAGCATGTAGCGCTTATAATAGCGCGAGACCAAAAACGACCTTTCATGTTTTTCACTTGTTTTTCGAGAAAAACGTCATAAAATTGACGCTCTGAAAAACTCTTCCATACGGGCGGTATGATGTTCCCTAATAAAACTATAAGTCGTATTACTTCAAATCGAGTATCTTTTAAAAGGAGACATGTTGCGCAAGGTAGTACACCCCTAAATAAGCACCTTGCGTTCATAACCGCTTCACATATCCCGATAGCTTTATTCTTTTTCACTTGTTTTTCGAGAAAAACGTCGAAAAATTGGCGTCCTGAAAAAAATACCCGTTCGTGCGGTTTCATGTGCTAGAGTAAAACTATAAGTTGTATTAAATAATACGTAGTATCTTTTAAAAGAAGACATGTTGCGCGAAAAAGTAAACGCTAAATGGAGCATGTAGCGCTTATAATAGCGCGAGACCAAAAACGACCTTTCATGTTTTTCACTTGTTTTTCGAGAAAAACGTCATAAAATTGACGCTCTGAAAAACTCTTCCATACGGGCGGTATGATGTTCCCTAATAAAACTATAAGTCGTATTACTTCAAATCGAGTATCTTTTAAAAGGAGACATGTTGCGCAAGGTAGTACACCCCTAAATAAGCACCTAGCGTTCATAACCGCTTCACATATCCCGATAGCTTTATTCTTTTTCACTTGTTTTTCGAGAAAAACGTCGAAAAATTGGCGTCCTGAAAAAAATACCCGTTCGTGCGGTTTCATGTGCTAGAGTAAAACTATAAGTTGTATTAAATAATACGTAGTATCTTTTAAAAGTAGACATGTTGCGCGAAAAAGTAAACGCTAAATGGAGCATGTAGCGCTTATAATAGCGCGAGAGCAAAAACGACCTTTCATGTTTTTCACTTGTTTTTCGAGAAAAACGTCATAAAATTGACGCTCTGAAAACTCTTCCATACGGGCGGTATGATGTTCCCTAATAAAACTATAAGTCGTATTACTTCAAATCTGGTATCTTTTAAAAGGAGACATGTTGCGCAAGGTAGTACACCCCTAAATAAGCACCTAGCGTTCATAACCGCTTCACATATCCCGATAGCTTTATTCTTTTTCACTTGTTTTTCGAGAAAAACGTCGAAAAATTGGCGTCCTGAAAAAAATACCCGTTCGTGCGGTTTCATGTGCTAGAGTAAAACTAATATGATAATGGCTCTGCCCTAAAAGCTCGCGAAGATACAAAATCAATATAATAGGTGCGACTAATACTAGATTTAACCTAAATTGGATCTGGAAAAAATGTCAAAATACCCTCGGCTGGATCAATAGCTAAGAGGGTCCACTTTTGGATAAAAATTTAATAATTTATTTGAAAAAAAAATGTATTATCCGTAAAAACGTCAAAATATGGTTTGCGGCCGGGACAACATCCTCCATAACTTAATCGATCCTTAAGTTCAACAAGCAGACGACATCAAAATGTCACCGCTCTTCTGTCAGGTTTTGTTATATTTTTTGTATACCGTATCTATAATTGCCAAGTACTGTCTGCAAAAAATTGATTTAGAAACCTGGTGGAAAATGACGACGTATCCAAATGATCATTTAACTTTGTCAGTTTGAGGGACCACATAGGATAAGGATGGATTAGGATTTTATTTTCAGATCAGGTAGGACCATACATATGTAGAAAAACAGTTGCTGATCACTTTATTTTTATGAAAAGTTCCGAAAATTGATTTACAGAACTCCCACCATTTTTCTGCGCATGACTATGCACTATGGGTAAAAGGTCACGAATTCTCGCGAGAGAAAGTCATATTTCTGTAAAAACAAAACAACTAGTGTTCATTCGTTAGATAGTTACTATTTATTGGGAAAGTAATTGTCATTAACAACAAGAAAAGGTTTTGCTTTGTTACCGTTTGTAAATAAATAAGCGAAAATAAAGAATCTCGCTAACGCGAGACCCGGTATTTTCGTAAATTCTCAATGCATTCCGAGTAGCAAGACAGAATTTATTTTCAACCATCGTATTTTGAGTCTCGTGCAATTTGGCAGACTCTGTACAATAGTGAGCTACGCTTCGCTCGCATATAAGTTGTATTAAATAATACGTAGTATCTTTTAAAAGTAGACATGTTGCGCGAAAAAGTAAACGCTAAATGGAGCATGTAGCGCTTATAATAGCGCGAGACCAAAAACGACCTTTCATGTTTTTCACTTGTTTTTCGAGAAAAACGTCATAAAATTGACGCTCTGAAAAACTCTTCCATACGGGCGGTATGATGTTCCCTAATAAAACTATAAGTCGTATTACTTCAAATCGAGTATCTTTTAAAAGGAGACATGTTGCGCAAGGTAGTACACCCCTAAATAAGCACCTAGCGTTCATAACCGCTTCACATATCCCGATAGCTTTATTCTTTTTCACTTGTTTTTCGAGAAAAACGTCGAAAAATTGGCGTCCTGAAAAAAATACCCGTTCGTGCGGTTTCATGTGCTAGAGTAAAACTATAAGTTGTATTAAATAATACGTAGTATCTTTTAAAAGAAGACATGTTGCGCGAAAAAGTAAACGCTAAATGGAGCATGTAGCGCTTATAATAGCGCGAGACCAAAAACGACCTTTCATGTTTTTCACTTGTTTTTCGAGAAAAACGTCATAAAATTGACGCTCTGAAAAACTCTTCCATACGGGCGGTATGATGTTCCCTAATAAAACTATAAGTCGTATTACTTCAAATCGAGTATCTTTTAAAAGGAGACATGTTGCGCAAGGTAGTACACCCCTAAATAAGCACCTAGCGTTCATAACCGCTTCACATATCCCGATAGCTTTATTCTTTTTCACTTGTTTTTCGAGAAAAACGTCGAAAAATTGGCGTCCTGAAAAAAATACCCGTTCGTGCGGTTTCATGTGCTAGAGTAAAACTATAAGTTGTATTAAATAATACGTAGTATCTTTTAAAAGTAGACATGTTGCGCGAAAAAGTAAACGCTAAATGGAGCATGTAGCGCTTATAATAGCGCGAGACCAAAAACGACCTTTCATGTTTTTCACTTGTTTTTCGAGAAAAACGTCATAAAATTGACGCTCTGAAAAACTCTTCCATACGGGCGGTATGATGTTCCCTAATAAAACTATAAGTCGTATTACTTCAAATCGAGTATCTTTTAAAAGGAGACATGTTGCGCAAGGTAGTACACCCCTAAATAAGCACCTAGCGTTCATAACCGCTTCACATATCCCGATAGCTTTATTCTTTTTCACTTGTTTTTCGAGAAAAACGTCGAAAAATTGGCGTCCTGAAAAAAATACCCGTTCGTGCGGTTTCATGTGCTAGAGTAAAACTATAAGTTGTATTAAATAATACGTAGTATCTTTTAAAAGTAGACATGTTGCGCGAAAAAGTAAACGCTAAATGGAGCATGTAGCGCTTATAATAGCGCGAGACCAAAAACGACCTTTCATGTTTTTCACTTGTTTTTCGAGAAAAACGTCATAAAATTGACGCTCTGAAAAACTCTTCCATACGGGCGGTATGATGTTCCCTAATAAAACTATAAGTCGTATTACTTCAAATCGAGTATCTTTTAAAAGGAGACATGTTGCGCAAGGTAGTACACCCCTAAATAAGCACCTAGCGTTCATAACCGCTTCACATATCCCGATAGCTTTATTCTTTTTCACTTGTTTTTCGAGAAAAACGTCGAAAAATTGGCGTCCTGAAAAAAATACCCGTTCGTGCGGTTTCATGTGCTAGAGTAAAACTATAAGTTGTATTAAATAATACGTAGTATCTTTTAAAAGTAGACATGTTGCGCGAAAAAGTAAACGCTAAATGGAGCATGTAGCGCTTATAATAGCGCGAGACCAAAAACGACCTTTCATGTTTTTCACTTGTTTTTCGAGAAAAACGTCATAAAATTGACGTTCTGAAAAACTCTTCCATACGGGCGGTATGATGTTCCCTAATAAAACTATAAGTCGTATTACTTCAAATCGGGTATCTTTTAAAAGGAGACATGTTGCGCAAGGTAGTACACCCCTAAATAAGCACCTAGCGTTCATAACCGCTTCACATATCCCGATAGCTTTATTCTTTTTCACTTGTTTTTCGAGAAAAACGTCGAAAAATTGGCGTTCTGAAAAAAATACCCGTTCGTGCGGTTTCATGTGCTAGAGTAAAACTATAAGTTGTATTAAATAATACGTAGTATCTTTTAAAAGTAGACATGTTGCGCGAAAAAGTAAACGCTAAATGGAGCATGTAACGCTTATAATAGCGCGAGACCAAAAACGACCTTTCATGTTTTTCACTTGTTTTTCGAGAAAAACGTCATAAAATTGACGCTCTGAAAAACTCTTCCATACGGGCGGTATGATGTTCCCTAATAAAACTATAAGTCGTATTACTTCAAATCGAGTATCTTTTAAAAGGAGACATGTTGCGCAAGGTAGTACACCCCTAAATAAACACCTAGCGTTCATAACCGCTTCACATATCCCGATAGCTTTATTCTTTTTCACTTGTTTTTCGAGAAAAACGTCATAAAATTGACGCTCTGAAAAACTCTTCCATACGGGCGGTATGATGTTCCCTAATAAAACTATAAGTCGTATTACTTCAAATCGAGTATCTTTTAAAAGGAGACATGTTGCGCAAGGTAGTACACCCCTAAATAAGCACCTAGCGTTCATAACCGCTTCACATATCCCGATAGCTTTATTCTTTTTCACTTGTTTTTCGAGAAAAACGTCGAAAAATTGGCGTCCTGAAAAAAATACCCGTTCGTGCGGTTTCATGTGCTAGAGTAAAACTATAAGTTGTATTAAATAATACGTAGTATCTTTTGAAAGTAGACATGTTGCGCGAAAAAGTAAACGCTAAATGGAGCATGTAGCGCTTATAATAGCGCGAGACCAAAAACGACCTTTCATGTTTTTCACTTGTTTTTCGAGAAAAACGTCATAAAATTGACGCTCTGAAAAACTCTTCCATACGGGCGGTATGATGTTCCCTAATAAAACTATAAGTCGTATTACTTCAAATCGGGTATCTTTTAAAAGGAGACATGTTGCGCAAGGTAGTACACCCCTAAATAAGCACCTAGCGTTCATATCCGCTTCACATATCCCGATAGCTTTATTCTTTTTCACTTGTTTTTCGAGAAAAACGTCGAAAATTTGGCGTTCTCTAAAAAATACCCGTTCGTGCGGTTTCATGTGCTAGAGTAAAACTATAAGTTGTATTAAATAATACGTAGTATCTTTTAAAAGTAGACATGTTGCGCGAAAAAGTAAACGCTAAATGGAGCATGTAACGCTTATAATAGCGCGAGACCAAAAACGACCTTTCATGTTTTTCACTTGTTTTTCGAGAAAAACGTCATAAAATTGACGCTCTGAAAAACTCTTCCATACGGGCGGTATGATGTTCCCTAATAAAACTATAAGTCGTATTACTTCAAATCGAGTATCTTTTAAAAGGAGACATGTTGCGCAAGGTAGTACACCCCTAAATAAGCACCTAGCGTTCATAACCGCTTCACATATCCCGATAGCTTTATTCTTTTTCACTTGTTTTTCGAGAAAAACGTCGAAAAATTGGCGTCCTGAAAAAAATACCCGTTCGTGCGGTTTCATGTGCTAGAGTAAAACTATAAGTTGTATTAAATAATACGTAGTATCTTTTAAAAGTAGACATGTTGCGCGAAAAAGTAAACGCTAAATGGAGCATGTAGCGCTTATAATAGCGCGAGACCAAAAACGACCTTTCATGTTTTTCACTTGTTTTTCGAGAAAAACGTCATAAAATTGACGCTCTGAAAAACTCTTCCATACGGGCGGTATGATGTTCCCTAATAAAACTATAAGTCGTATTACTTCAAATCGAGTATCTTTTAAAAGGAGACATGTTGCGCAAGGTAGTACACCCCTAAATAAGCACCTAGCGTTCATAACCGCTTCACATATCCCGATAGCTTTATTCTTTTTCACTTGTTTTTCGAGAAAAACGTCGAAAAATTGGCGTCCTGAAAAAAATACCCGTTCGTGCGCTTTCATGTGCTAGAGTAAAACTATAAGTTGTATTAAATAATACGTAGTATCTTTTAAAAGTAGACATGTTGCGCGAAAAAGTAAACGCTAAATGGATCATGTAGCGCTTATAATAGCGCGAGGCCAAAAACGACCTTTCATGTTTTTCACTTGTTTTTCGAGAAAAACGTCATAAAATTGACGCTCTGAAAAACTCTTCCATACGGGCGGTATGATGTTCCCTAATAAAACTATAAGTCGTATTACTTCAAATCGAGTATCTTTTAAAAGGAGACATGTTGCGCAAGGTAGTACACCCCTAAATAAGCACCTAGCGTTCATAACCGCTTCACATATCCCGATAGCTTTATTCTTTTTCACTTGTTTTTCGAGAAAAACGTCGAAAAATTGGCGTCCTGAAAAAAATACCCGTTCGTGCGGTTTCATGTGCTAGAGTAAAACTATAAGTTGTATTAAATAATACGTAGTATCTTTTAAAAGTAGACATGTTGCGCGAAAAAGTAAACGCTAAATGGAGCATGTAGCGCTTATAATAGCGCGAGAGCAAAAACGACCTTTCATGTTTTTCACTTGTTTTTCGAGAAAAACGTCATAAAATTGACGCTCTGAAAACTCTTCCATACGGGCGGTATGATGTTCCCTAATAAAACTATAAGTCGTATTACTTCAAATCTGGTATCTTTTAAAAGGAGACATGTTGCGCAAGGTAGTACACCCCTAAATAAGCACCTAGCGTTCATAACCGCTTCACATATCCCGATAGCTTTATTCTTTTTCACTTGTTTTTCGAGAAAAACGTCGAAAAATTGGCGTCCTGAAAAAAATACCCGTTCGTGCGGTTTCATGTGCTAGAGTAAAACTATAAGTTGTATTAAATAATACGTAGTATCTTTTAAAAGTAGACATGTTGCGCGAAAAAGTAAACGCTAAATGGAGCATGTAGCGCTTATAATAGCGCGAGACCAAAAACGACCTTTCATGTTTTTCACTTGTTTTTCGAGAAAAACGTCATAAAATTGACGCTCTGAAAAACTCTTCCATACGGGCGGTATGATGTTCCCTAATAAAACTATAAGTCGTATTACTTCAAATCGAGTATCTTTTAAAAGGAGACATGTTGCGCAAGGTAGTACACCCCTAAATAAGCACCTAGCGTTCATAACCGCTTCACATATCCCGATAGCTTTATTCTTTTTCACTTGTTTTTCGAGAAAAACGTCGAAAAATTGGCGTCCTGAAAAAAATACCCGTTCGTGCGGTTTCATGTGCTAGAGTAAAACTATAAGTTGTATTAAATAATACGTAGTATCTTTTAAAAGTAGACATGTTGCGCGAAAAAGTAAACGCTAAATGGAGCATGTAGCGCTTATAATAGCGCGAGACCAAAAACGACCTTTCATGTTTTTCACTTGTTTTTCGAGAAAAACGTCATAAAATTGACGTTCTGAAAAACTCTTCCATACGGGCGGTATGATGTTCCCTAATAAAACTATAAGTCGTATTACTTCAAATCGGGTATCTTTTAAAAGGAGACATGTTGCGCAAGGTAGTACACCCCTAAATAAGCACCTAGCGTTCATAACCGCTTCACATATCCCGATAGCTTTATTCTTTTTCACTTGTTTTTCGAGAAAAACGTCGAAAAATTGGCGTTCTGAAAAAAATACCCGTTCGTGCGGTTTCATGTGCTAGAGTAAAACTATAAGTTGTATTAAATAATACGTAGTATCTTTTAAAAGTAGACATGTTGCGCGAAAAAGTAAACGCTAAATGGAGCATGTAACGCTTATAATAGCGCGAGACCAAAAACGACCTTTCATGTTTTTCACTTGTTTTTCGAGAAAAACGTCATAAAATTGACGCTCTGAAAAACTCTTCCATACGGGCGGTATGATGTTCCCTAATAAAACTATAAGTCGTATTACTTCAAATCGAGTATCTTTTAAAAGGAGACATGTTGCGCAAGGTAGTACACCCCTAAATAAACACCTAGCGTTCATAACCGCTTCACATATCCCGATAGCTTTATTCTTTTTAACTTGTTTTTCGAGAAAAACGTCATAAAATTGACGCTCTGAAAAACTCTTCCATACGGGCGGTATGATGTTCCCTAATAAAACTATAAGTCGTATTACTTCAAATCGAGTATCTTTTAAAAGGAGACATGTTGCGCAAGGTAGTACACCCCTAAATAAGCACCTAGCGTTCATAACCGCTTCACATATCCCGATAGCTTTATTCTTTTTCACTTGTTTTTCGAGAAAAACGTCGAAAAATTGGCGTCCTGAAAAAAATACCCGTTCGTGCGGTTTCATGTGCTAGAGTAAAACTATAAGTTGTATTAAATAATACGTAGTATCTTTTGAAAGTAGACATGTTGCGCGAAAAAGTAAACGCTAAATGGAGCATGTAGCGCTTATAATAGCGCGAGACCAAAAACGACCTTTCATGTTTTTCACTTGTTTTTCGAGAAAAACGTCATAAAATTGACGCTCTGAAAAACTCTTCCATACGGGCGGTATGATGTTCCCTAATAAAACTATAAGTCGTATTACTTCAAATCGGGTATCTTTTAAAAGGAGACATGTTGCGCAAGGTAGTACACCCCTAAATAAGCACCTAGCGTTCATATCCGCTTCACATATCCCGATAGCTTTATTCTTTTTCACTTGTTTTTCGAGAAAAACGTCGAAAAATTGGCGTTCTCTAAAAAATACCCGTTCGTGCGGTTTCATGTGCTAGAGTAAAACTATAAGTTGTATTAAATAATACGTAGTATCTTTTAAAAGTAGACATGTTGCGCGAAAAAGTAAACGCTAAATGGAGCATGTAACGCTTATAATAGCGCGAGACCAAAAACGACCTTTCATGTTTTTCACTTGTTTTTCGAGAAAAACGTCATAAAATTGACGCTCTGAAAAACTCTCCCATACGGGCGGTATGATGTTCCCTAATAAAACTATAAGTCGTATTACTTCAAATCGAGTATCTTTTAAAAGGAGACATGTTGCGCAAGGTAGTACACCCCTAAATAAGCACCTAGCGTTCATAACCGCTTCACATATCCCGATAGCTTTATTCTTTTTCACTTGTTTTTCGAGAAAAACGTCGAAAAATTGGCGTCCTGAAAAAAATACCCGTTCGTGCGCTTTCATGTGCTAGAGTAAAACTATAAGTTGTATTAAATAATACGTAGTATCTTTTAAAAGTAGACATGTTGCGCGAAAAAGTAAACGCTAAATGGATCATGTAGCGCTTATAATAGCGCGAGGCCAAAAACGACCTTTCATGTTTTTCACTTGTTTTTCGAGAAAAACGTCATAAAATTGACGCTCTGAAAAACTCTTCCATACGGGCGGTATGATGTTCCCTAATAAAACTATAAGTCGTATTACTTCAAATCGAGTATCTTTTAAAAGGAGACATGTTGCGCAAGGTAGTACACCCCTAAATAAGCACCTAGCGTTCATAACCGCTTCACATATCCCGATAGCTTTATTCTTTTTCACTTGTTTTTCGAGAAAAACGTCGAAAAATTGGCGTCCTGAAAAAAATACCCGTTCGTGCGGTTTCATGTGCTAGAGTAAAACTATAAGTTGTATTAAATAATACGTAGTATCTTTTAAAAGTAGACATGTTGCGCGAAAAAGTAAACGCTAAATGGAGCATGTAGCGCTTATAATAGCGCGAGAGCAAAAACGACCTTTCATGTTTTTCACTTGTTTTTCGAGAAAAACGTCATAAAATTGACGCTCTGAAAACTCTTCCATACGGGCGGTATGATGTTCCCTAATAAAACTATAAGTCGTATTACTTCAAATCTGGTATCTTTTAAAAGGAGACATGTTGCGCAAGGTAGTACACCCCTAAATAAGCACCTAGCGTTCATAACCGCTTCACATATCCCGATAGCTTTATTCTTTTTCACTTGTTTTTCGAGAAAAACGTCGAAAAATTGGCGTCCTGAAAAAAATACCCGTTCGTGCGGTTTCATGTGCTAGAGTAAAACTATAAGTTGTATTAAATAATACGTAGTATCTTTTAAAAGAAGACATGTTGCGCGAAAAAGTAAACGCTAAATGGAGCATGTAGCGCTTATAATAGCGCGAGACCAAAAACGACCTTTCATGTTTTTCACTTGTTTTTCGAGAAAAACGTCATAAAATTGACGCTCTGAAAAACTCTTCCATACGGGCGGTATGATGTTCCCTAATAAAACTATAAGTCGTATTACTTCAAATCGAGTATCTTTTAAAAGGAGGCATGTTGCGCAAGGTAGTACACCCCTAAATAAGCACCTAGCGTTCATAACCGCTTCACATATCCCGATAGCTTTATTCTTTTTCACTTGTTTTTCGAGAAAAACGTCGAAAAATTGGCGTCCTGAAAAAAATACCCGTTCGTGCGGTTTCATGTGCTAGAGTAAAACTATAAGTTGTATTAAATAATACGTAGTATCTTTTAAAAGTAGACATGTTGCGCGAAAAAGTAAACGCTAAATGGAGCATGTAGCGCTTATAATAGCGCGAGACCAAAAACGACCTTTCATGTTTTTCACTTGTTTTTCGAGAAAAACGGCATAAAATTGACGCTCTGAAAAACTCTTCCATACGGGCGGTATGATGTTCCCTAATAAAACTATAAGTCGTATTACTTCAAATCGAGTATCTTTTAAAAGGAGACATGTTGCGCAAGGTAGTACACCCCTAAATAAGCACCTAGCGTTCATAACCGCTTCACATATCCCGATAGCTTTATTCTTTTTCACTTGTTTTTCGAGAAAAACGTCAAAAAATTGGCGTCCTGAAAAAAATACCCGTTCGTGCGGTTTCATGTGCTAGAGTAAAACTATAAGTTGTATTAAATAATACGTAGTATCTTTTAAAAGTAGACATGTTGCACGAAAAAGCAAACGCTAAATGGAGCATGTAGCGCTGATAATAGCGCGAGACCAAAAACGACCTTTCATGTTTTTCACTTGTTTTTCGAGAAAAACGTCATAAAATTGACGCTCTGAAAAACTCTTCCATACGGGCGGTATGATGTTCCCTAATAAAACTATAAGTCGTATTACTTCAAATCGAGTATCTTTTAAAAGGAGACATGTTGCGCAAGGTAGTACACCCCTAAATAAGCACCTAGCGTTCATAACCGCTTCACATATCCCGATAGCTTTATTCTTTTTCACTTGTTTTTCGAGAAAAACGTCGAAAAATTGGCGTCCTGAAAAAAATACCCGTTCGTGCGGTTTCATGTGCTAGAGTAAAACTATAAGTTGTATTAAATAATACGTAGTATCTTTTAAAAGTAGACATGTTGCGCGAAAAAGTAAACGCTAAATGGAGCATGTAGCGCTTATAATAGCGCGAGAGCAAAAACGACCTTTCATGTTTTTCACTTGTTTTTCGAGAAAAACGTCATAAAATTGACGCTCTGAAAACTCTTCCATACGGGCGGTATGATGTTCCCTAATAAAACTATAAGTCGTATTACTTCAAATCTGGTATCTTTTAAAAGGAGACATGTTGCGCAAGGTAGTACACCCCTAAATAAGCACCTAGCGTTCATAACCGCTTCACATATCCCGATAGCTTTATTCTTTTTCACTTGTTTTTCGAGAAAAACGTCGAAAAATTGGCGTCCTGAAAAAAATACCCGTTCGTGCGGTTTCATGTGCTAGAGTAAAACTATAAGTTGTATTAAATAATACGTAGTATCTTTTAAAAGTAGACATGTTGCACGAAAAAGCAAACGCTAAATGGAGCATGTAGCGCTGATAATAGCGCGAGACCAAAAACGACCTTTCATGTTTTTCACTTGTTTTTCGAGAAAAACGTCATAAAATTGACGCTCTGAAAAACTCTTCCATACGGGCGGTATGATGTTCCCTAATAAAACTATAAGTCGTATTACTTCAAATCGAGAATCTTTTAAAAGGAGACATGTCGCGCAAGGTAATACACCCCTAAATAAGCACCTAGCGTTCATAACCGCTTCACATATCCCGATAGCTTTATTCTTTTTCACTTGTTTTTCGAGAAAAACGTCGAAAAATTGGCGTCCTGAAAAAAATACCCGTTCGTGCGGTTTCATGTGCTAGAGTAAAACTATAAGTTGTATTAAATAATACGTAGTATCTTTTAAAAGGAGACATGTTGCGCGAAAAAGTAAACGCTAAATGGAGCATGTAGCGCTTATAATAGCGCGAGACCAAAAACGACCTTTCATGTTTTTCACTTGTTTTTCGAGAAAAACGTCATAAAATTGACGCTCTGAAAAACTCTTCCATACGGGCGGTATTATGTTCCCTAATAAAACTATAAGTCGTATTACTTCAAATCGAGTATCTTTTAAAAGGAGACATGTCGCGCAAGGTAATACACCCCTAAATAAGCACCTAGCGTTCATAACCGCTTCACATATCCCGATAGCTTTATTCTTTTTCACTTGTTTTTCGAGAAAAACGTCGAAAAATTGGCGTCCTGAAAAAAATACCCGTTCGTGCGGTTTCATGTGCTAGAGTAAAACTATAAGTTGTATTAAATAATACGTAGTATCTTTTAAAAGTAAACATGTTGCGCGAAAAAGTAAACGCTAAATGGAGCATGTAGCGCTTATAATAGCGCGAGACCAAAAACGACCTTTCATGTTTTTCACTTGTTTTTCGAGAAAAACGTCATAAAATTGACGCTCTGAAAAACTCTTCCATACGGGCGGTAAGATGTTCCATAATAAAACTATAAGTCGTATTACTTCAAATCGAGTATCTTTTAAAAGGAGACATGTTGCGCAAGGTAGTACACCCCTAAATAAGCACCTAGCGTTCATAACCGCTTCACATATCCCGATAGCTTTATTCTTTTTCACTTGTTTTTCGAGAAAAACGTCGAAAAATTGGCGTCCTGAAAAAAATACCCGTTCGTGCGGTTTCATGTGCTAGAGTAAAACTATAAGTTGTATTAAATAATACGTAGTATCTTTTAAAAGTAGACATATTGCACGAAAAAGTAAACACTAAATGGAGCATGTAGCGCTTATAATAGCGCGAGACCAAAAACGACCTTTCATGTTTTTCACTTGTTTTTCGAGAAAAACGTCATAAAATTGACGCTCTGAAAAACTCTTCCATACGGGCGGTATGATGTTCCATAATAAAACTATAAGTCGTATTACTTCAAATCGAGTATCTTTTAAAAGGAGACATGTTGCGCAAGGTAGTACACCCCTAAATAAGCACCTAGCGTTCATAACCGCTTCACATATCCCGATAGCTTTATTCTTTTTTACTTGTTTTTCGAGAAAAACGTCGAAAAGTTGGCGTCCTGAAAAAAATACCCGTTCGTGCGGTTTCATGTGCTAGAGTAAAACTATAAGTTGTATTAAATAATACGTAGTATCTTTTAAAAGTAGACATGTTGCGCGAAAAAGTAAACGCTAAATGGAGCATGTAGCGCTTATAATAGCGCGAGACCAAAAACGACCTTTCATGTTTTTCACTTGTTTTTCGAGAAAAACGTCATAAAATTGACGCTCTGAAAAACTCTTCCATACGGGCGGTATGATGTTCCCTAATAAAACTATAAGTCGTATTACTTCAAATCGAGTATCTTTTAAAAGGAGACATGTTGCGCAAGGTAGTACACCCCTAAATAAGCACCTAGCGTTCATAACCGCTTCACATATCCCGATAGCTTTATTCTTTTTCACTTGTTTTTCGAGAAAAACGTCAAAAAATTGGCGTCCTGAAAAAAATACCCGTTCGTGCGGTTTCATGTGCTAGAGTAAAACTATAAGTTGTATTAAATAATACGTAGTATCTTTTAAAAGTAGACATGTTGCACGAAAAAGCAAACGCTAAATGGAGCATGTAGCGCTTATAATAGCGCGAGACCAAAAACGACCTTTCATGTTTTTCACTTGTTTTTCGAGAAAAACGTCATAAAATTGACGCTCTGAAAAACTCTTCCATACGGGCGGTATGATGTTCCCTAATAAAACTATAAGTCGTATTACTTCAAATCGAGTATCTTTTAAAAGGAGACATGTCGCGCAAGGTAATACACCCCTAAATAAGCACCTAGCGTTCATAACCGCTTCACATATCCCGATAGCTTTATTCTTTTTCACTTGTTTTTCGAGAAAAACGTCGAAAAATTTGCGTCCTGAAAAAAATACCCGTTCGTGCGGTTTCATGTGCTAGAGTAAAACTATAAGTTGTATTAAATAATACGTAGTATCTTTTAAAAGTAGACATATTGCGCGAAAAAGTAAACACTAAATGGAGCATGTAGCGCTTATAATAGCGCGAGACCAAAAACGACCTTTCATGTTTTTCACTTGTTTTTCGAGAAAAACGTCATAAAATTGACGCTCTGAAAAACTCTTCCATACGGGCGGTATGATGTTCCATAATAAAACTATAAGTCGTATTACTTCAAATCGAGTATCTTTTAAAAGGAGACATGTTGCGCAAGGTAGTACACCCCTAAATAAGCACCTAGCGTTCATAACCGCTTCACATATCCCGATAGCTTTATTCTTTTTTCACTTGTTTTTCGAGAAAAACGTCGAAAAATTGGCGTCCTGAAAAAAATACCCGTTCGTGCGGTTTCATGTGCTAGAGTAAAACTATAAGTTGTATTAAATAATACGTAGTATCTTTTAAAAGTAGACATATTGCGCGAAAAAGTAAACACTAAATGGAGCATGTAGCGCTTATAATAGCGCGAGACCAAAAACGACCTTTCATGTTTTTCACTTGTTTTTCGAGAAAAACGTCATAAAATTGACGCTCTGAAAAACTCTTCCATACGGGCGGTATGATGTTCCATAATAAAACTATAAGTCGTATTACTTCAAATCGAGTATCTTTTAAAAGGAGACATGTTGCGCAAGGTAGTACACCCCTAAATAAGCACCTAGCGTTCATAACCGCTTCACATATCCCGATAGCTTTATTCTTTTTTCACTTGTTTTTCGAGAAAAACGTCGAAAAATTGGCGTCCTGAAAAAAATACCCGTTCGTGCGGTTTCATGTGCTAGAGTAAAACTATAAGTTGTATTAAATAATACGTAGTATCTTTTAAAAGAAGACATGTTGCGCGAAAAAGTAAACGCTAAATGGAGCATGTAGCGCTTATAATAGCGCGAGACCAAAAACGACCTTTCATGTTTTTCACTTGTTTTTCGAGAAAAACGTCATAAAATTGACGCTCTGAAAAACTCTTCCATACGGGCGGTATGATGTTCCCTAATAAAACTATAAGTCGTATTACTTCAAATCGAGTATCTTTTAAAAGGAGACATGTTGCGCAAGGTAGTACACCCCTAAATAAGCACCTAGCGTTCATAACCGCTTCACATATCCCGATAGCTTTATTCTTTTTCACTTGTTTTTCGAGAAAAACGTCGAAAAATTGGCGTCCTGAAAAAAATACCCGTTCGTGCGGTTTCATGTGCTAGAGTAAAACTATAAGTTGTATTAAATAATACGTAGTATCTTTTAAAAGAAGACATGTTGCGCGAAAAAGTAAACGCTAAATGGAGCATGTAGCGCTTATAATAGCGCGAGACCAAAAACGACCTTTCATGTTTTTCACTTGTTTTTCGAGAAAAACGTCATAAAATTGACGCTCTGAAAAACTCTTCCATACGGGCGGTATGATGTTCCCTAATAAAACTATAAGTCGTATTACTTCAAATCGAGTATCTTTTAAAAGGAGACATGTCGCGCAAGGTAATACACCCCTAAATAAGCACCTAGCGTTCATAACCGCTTCACATATCCCGATAGCTTTATTCTTTTTCACTTGTTTTTCGAGAAAAACGTCGAAAAATTGGCGTCCTGAAAAAAATACCCGTTCGTGCGGTTTCATGTGCTAGAGTAAAACTATAAGTTGTATTAAATAATACGTAGTATCTTTTAAAAGTAGACATATTGCGCGAAAAAGTAAACACTAAATGGAGCATGTAGCGCTTATAATAGCGCGAGACCAAAAACGACCTTTCATGTTTTTCACTTGTTTTTCGAGAAAAACGTCATAAAATTGACGCTCTGAAAAACTCTTCCATACGGGCGGTATGATGTTCCATAATAAAACTATAAGTCGTATTACTTCAAATCGAGTATCTTTTAAAAGGAGACATGTTGCGCAAGGTAGTACACCCCTAAATAAGCACCTAGCGTTCATAACCGCTTCACATATCCCGATAGCTTTATTCTTTTTTCACTTGTTTTTCGAGAAAAACGTCGAAAAATTGGCGTCCTGAAAAAAATACCCGTTCGTGCGGTTTCATGTGCTAGAGTAAAACTATAAGTTGTATTAAATAATACGTAGTATCTTTTAAAAGTAGACATATTGCGCGAAAAAGTAAACACTAAATGGAGCATGTAGCGCTTATAATAGCGCGAGACCAAAAACGACCTTTCATGTTTTTCACTTGTTTTTCGAGAAAAACGTCATAAAATTGACGCTCTGAAAAACTCTTCCATACGGGCGGTATGATGTTCCATAATAAAACTATAAGTCGTATTACTTCAAATCGAGTATCTTTTAAAAGGAGACATGTTGCGCAAGGTAGTACACCCCTAAATAAGCACCTAGCGTTCATAACCGCTTCACATATCCCGATAGCTTTATTCTTTTTTCACTTGTTTTTCGAGAAAAACGTCGAAAAATTGGCGTCCTGAAAAAAATACCCGTTCGTGCGGTTTCATGTGCTAGAGTAAAACTATAAGTTGTATTAAATAATACGTAGTATCTTTTAAAAGAAGACATGTTGCGCGAAAAAGTAAACGCTAAATGGAGCATGTAGCGCTTATAATAGCGCGAGACCAAAAACGACCTTTCATGTTTTTCACTTGTTTTTCGAGAAAAACGTCATAAAATTGACGCTCTGAAAAACTCTTCCATACGGGCGGTATGATGTTCCCTAATAAAACTATAAGTCGTATTACTTCAAATCGAGTATCTTTTAAAAGGAGACATGTTGCGCAAGGTAGTACACCCCTAAATAAGCACCTAGCGTTCATAACCGCTTCACATATCCCGATAGCTTTATTCTTTTTCACTTGTTTTTCGAGAAAAACGTCGAAAAATTGGCGTCCTGAAAAAAATACCCGTTCGTGCGGTTTCATGTGCTAGAGTAAAACTATAAGTTGTATTAAATAATACGTAGTATCTTTTAAAAGAAGACATGTTGCGCGAAAAAGTAAACGCTAAATGGAGCATGTAGCGCTTATAATAGCGCGAGACCAAAAACGACCTTTCATGTTTTTCACTTGTTTTTCGAGAAAAACGTCATAAAATTGACGCTCTGAAAAACTCTTCCATACGGGCGGTATGATGTTCCCTAATAAAACTATAAGTCGTATTACTTCAAATCGAGTATCTTTTAAAAGGAGACATGTTGCGCAAGGTAGTACACCCCTAAATAAGCACCTAGCGTTCATAACCGCTTCACATATCCCGATAGCTTTATTCTTTTTCACTTGTTTTTCGAGAAAAACGTCGAAAAATTGGCGTCCTGAAAAAAATACCCGTTCGTGCGGTTTCATGTGCTAGAGTAAAACTATAAGTTGTATTAAATAATACGTAGTATCTTTTAAAAGAAGACATGTTGCGCGAAAAAGTAAACGCTAAATGGAGCATGTAGCGCTTATAATAGCGCGAGACCAAAAACGACCTTTCATGTTTTTCACTTGTTTTTCGAGAAAAACGTCATAAAATTGACGCTCTGAAAAACTCTTCCATACGGGCGGTATGATGTTCCCTAATAAAACTATAAGTCGTATTACTTCAAATCGAGTATCTTTTAAAAGGAGACATGTTGCGCAAGGTAATACACCCCTAAATAAGCACCTAGCGTTCATAACCGCTTCACATATCCCGATAGCTTTATTCTTTTTCACTTGTTTTTCGAGAAAAACGTCGAAAAATTGGCGTCCTGAAAAAAATACCCGTTCGTGCGGTTTCATGTGCTAGAGTAAAACTATAAGTTGTATTAAATAATACGTAGTATCTTTTAAAAGAAGACATGTTGCGCGAAAAAGTAAACGCTAAATGGAGCATGTAGCGCTTATAATAGCGCGAGACCAAAAACGACCTTTCATGTTTTTCACTTGTTTTTCGAGAAAAACGTCATAAAATTGACGCTCTGAAAAACTCTTCCATACGGGCGGTATGATGTTCCCTAATAAAACTATAAGTCGTATTACTTCAAATCGAGTATCTTTTAAAAGGAGACATGTTGCGCAAGGTAGTACACCCCTAAATAAGCACCTAGCGTTCATAACCGCTTCACATATCCCGATAGCTTTATTCTTTTTCACTTGTTTTTCGAGAAAAACGTCGAAAAATTGGCGTCCTGAAAAAAATACCCGTTCGTGCGGTTTCATGTGCTAGAGTAAAACTATAAGTTGTATTAAATAATACGTAGTATCTTTTAAAAGAAGACATGTTGCGCGAAAAAGTAAACGCTAAATGGAGCATGTAGCGCTTATAATAGCGCGAGACCAAAAACGACCTTTCATGTTTTTCACTTGTTTTTCGAGAAAAACGTCATAAAATTGACGCTCTGAAAAACTCTTCCATACGGGCGGTATGATGTTCCCTAATAAAACTATAAGTCGTATTACTTCAAATCGAGTATCTTTTAAAAGGAGACATGTTGCGCAAGGTAGTACACCCCTAAATAAGCACCTAGCGTTCATAACCGCTTCACATATCCCGATAGCTTTATTCTTTTTCACTTGTTTTTCGAGAAAAACGTCGAAAAATTGGCGTCCTGAAAAAAATACCCGTTCGTGCGGTTTCATGTGCTAGAGTAAAACTATAAGTTGTATTAAATAATACGTAGTATCTTTTAAAAGAAGACATGTTGCGCGAAAAAGCAAACGCTAAATGGAGCATGTAGCGCTTATAATAGCGCGAGACCAAAAACGACCTTTCATGTTTTTCACTTGTTTTTCGAGAAAAACGTCATAAAATTGACGCTCTGAAAAACTCTTCCATACGGGCGGTATGATGTTCCCTAATAAAACTATAAGTCGTATTACTTCAAATCGAGTATCTTTTAAAAGGAGACATGTTGCGCAAGGTAGTACACCCCTAAATAAGCACCTAGCGTTCATAACCGCTTCACATATCCCGATAGCTTTATTCTTTTTCACTTGTTTTTCGAGAAAAACGTCGAAAAATTGGCGTCCTGAAAAAAATACCCGTTCGTGCGGTTTCATGTGCTAGAGTAAAACTATAAGTTGTATTAAATAATACGTAGTATCTTTTAAAAGAAGACATGTTGCGCGAAAAAGTAAACGCTAAATGGAGCATGTAGCGCTTATAATAGCGCGAGACCAAAAACGACCTTTCATGTTTTTCACTTGTTTTTCGAGAAAAACGTCATAAAATTGACGCTCTGAAAAACTCTTCCATACGGGCGGTATGATGTTCCCTAATAAAACTATAAGTCGTATTACTTCAAATCGAGTATCTTTTAAAAGGAGACATGTTGCGCAAGGTAGTACACCCCTAAATAAGCACCTAGCGTTCATAACCGCTTCACATATCCCGATAGCTTTATTCTTTTTCACTTGTTTTTCGAGAAAAACGTCGAAAAATTGGCGTCCTGAAAAAAATACCCGTTCGTGCGGTTTCATGTGCTAGAGTAAAACTATAAGTTGTATTAAATAATACGTAGTATCTTTTAAAAGAAGACATGTTGCGCGAAAAAGTAAACGCTAAATGGAGCATGTAGCGCTTATAATAGCGCGAGACCAAAAACGACCTTTCATGTTTTTCACTTGTTTTTCGAGAAAAACGTCATAAAATTGACGCTCTGAAAAACTCTTCCATACGGGCGGTATGATGTTCCCTAATAAAACTATAAGTCGTATTACTTCAAATCGAGTATCTTTTAAAAGGAGACATGTTGCGCAAGGTAGTACACCCCTAAATAAGCACCTAGCGTTCATAACCGCTTCACATATCCCGATAGCTTTATTCTTTTTCACTTGTTTTTCGAGAAAAACGTCGAAAAATTGGCGTCCTGAAAAAAATACCCGTTCGTGCGGTTTCATGTGCTAGAGTAAAACTATAAGTTGTATTAAATAATACGTAGTATCTTTTAAAAGAAGACATGTTGCGCGAAAAAGTAAACGCTAAATGGAGCATGTAGCGCTTATAATAGCGCGAGACCAAAAACGACCTTTCATGTTTTTCACTTGTTTTTCGAGAAAAACGTCATAAAATTGACGCTCTGAAAAACTCTTCCATACGGGCGGTATGATGTTCCCTAATAAAACTATAAGTCGTATTACTTCAAATCGAGTATCTTTTAAAAGGAGACATGTTGCGCAAGGTAGTACACCCCTAAATAAGCACCTAGCGTTCATAACCGCTTCACATATCCCGATAGCTTTATTCTTTTTCACTTGTTTTTCGAGAAAAACGTCGAAAAATTGGCGTCCTGAAAAAAATACCCGTTCGTGCGGTTTCATGTGCTAGAGTAAAACTATAAGTTGTATTAAATAATACGTAGTATCTTTTAAAAGAAGACATGTTGCGCGAAAAAGTAAACGCTAAATGGAGCATGTAGCGCTTATAATAGCGCGAGACCAAAAACGACCTTTCATGTTTTTCACTTGTTTTTCGAGAAAAACGTCATAAAATTGACGCTCTGAAAAACTCTTCCATACGGGCGGTATGATGTTCCCTAATAAAACTATAAGTCGTATTACTTCAAATCGAGTATCTTTTAAAAGGAGACATGTTGCGCAAGGTAGTACACCCCTAAATAAGCACCTAGCGTTCATAACCGCTTCACATATCCCGATAGCTTTATTCTTTTTCACTTGTTTTTCGAGAAAAACGTCGAAAAATTGGCGTCCTGAAAAAAATACCCGTTCGTGCGGTTTCATGTGCTAGAGTAAAACTATAAGTTGTATTAAATAATACGTAGTATCTTTTAAAAGAAGACATGTTGCGCGAAAAAGCAAACGCTAAATGGAGCATGTAGCGCTTATAATAGCGCGAGACCAAAAACGACCTTTCATGTTTTTCACTTGTTTTTCGAGAAAAACGTCATAAAATTGACGCTCTGAAAAACTCTTCCATACGGGCGGTATGATGTTCCCTAATAAAACTATAAGTCGTATTACTTCAAATCGAGTATCTTTTAAAAGGAGACATGTTGCGCAAGGTAGTACACCCCTAAATAAGCACCTAGCGTTCATAACCGCTTCACATATCCCGATAGCTTTATTCTTTTTCACTTGTTTTTCGAGAAAAACGTCGAAAAATTGGCGTCCTGAAAAAAATACCCGTTCGTGCGGTTTCATGTGCTAGAGTAAAACTATAAGTTGTATTAAATAATACGTAGTATCTTTTAAAAGAAGACATGTTGCGCGAAAAAGTAAACGCTAAATGGAGCATGTAGCGCTTATAATAGCGCGAGACCAAAAACGACCTTTCATGTTTTTCACTTGTTTTTCGAGAAAAACGTCATAAAATTGACGCTCTGAAAAACTCTTCCATACGGGCGGTATGATGTTCCCTAATAAAACTATAAGTCGTATTACTTCAAATCGAGTATCTTTTAAAAGGAGACATGTTGCGCAAGGTAGTACACCCCTAAATAAGCACCTAGCGTTCATAACCGCTTCACATATCCCGATAGCTTTATTCTTTTTCACTTGTTTTTCGAGAAAAACGTCGAAAAATTGGCGTCCTGAAAAAAATACCCGTTCGTGCGGTTTCATGTGCTAGAGTAAAACTATAAGTTGTATTAAATAATACGTAGTATCTTTTAAAAGAAGACATGTTGCGCGAAAAAGTAAACGCTAAATGGAGCATGTAGCGCTTATAATAGCGCGAGACCAAAAACGACCTTTCATGTTTTTCACTTGTTTTTCGAGAAAAACGTCATAAAATTGACGCTCTGAAAAACTCTTCCATACGGGCGGTATGATGTTCCCTAATAAAACTATAAGTCGTATTACTTCAAATCGAGTATCTTTTAAAAGGAGACATGTTGCGCAAGGTAGTACACCCCTAAATAAGCACCTAGCGTTCATAACCGCTTCACATATCCCGATAGCTTTATTCTTTTTCACTTGTTTTTCGAGAAAAACGTCGAAAAATTGGCGTCCTGAAAAAAATACCCGTTCGTGCGGTTTCATGTGCTAGAGTAAAACTATAAGTTGTATTAAATAATACGTAGTATCTTTTAAAAGAAGACATGTTGCGCGAAAAAGTAAACGCTAAATGGAGCATGTAGCGCTTATAATAGCGCGAGACCAAAAACGACCTTTCATGTTTTTCACTTGTTTTTCGAGAAAAACGTCATAAAATTGACGCTCTGAAAAACTCTTCCATACGGGCGGTATGATGTTCCCTAATAAAACTATAAGTCGTATTACTTCAAATCGAGTATCTTTTAAAAGGAGACATGTTGCGCAAGGTAGTACACCCCTAAATAAGCACCTAGCGTTCATAACCGCTTCACATATCCCGATAGCTTTATTCTTTTTCACTTGTTTTTCGAGAAAAACGTCGAAAAATTGGCGTCCTGAAAAAAATACCCGTTCGTGCGGTTTCATGTGCTAGAGTAAAACTATAAGTTGTATTAAATAATACGCAGTATCTTTTAAAAGAAGACATGTTGCGCGAAAAGGTAAACGCTAAATGGAGCATGTAGCGCTTATAATAGCGCGAGACCAAAAACGACCTTTCATGTTTTTCACTTGTTTTTCGAGAAAAACGTCATAAAATTGACGCTCTGAAAAACTCTTCCATACGGGCGGTATGATGTTCCCTAATAAAACTATAAGTCGTATTACTTCAAATCGAGTATCTTTTAAAAGGAGACATGTTGCGCAAGGTAGTACACCCCTAAATAAGCACCTAGCGTTCATAACCGCTTCACATATCCCGATAGCTTTATTCTTTTTCACTTGTTTTTCGAGAAAAACGTCGAAAAATTGGCGTCCTGAAAAAAATACCCGTTCGTGCGGTTTCATGTGCTAGAGTAAAACTATAAGTTGTATTAAATAATACGTAGTATCTTTTAAAAGAAGACATGTTGCGCGAAAAAGTAAACGCTAAATGGAGCATGTAGCGCTTATAATAGCGCGAGACCAAAAACGACCTTTCATGTTTTTCACTTGTTTTTCGAGAAAAACGTCATAAAATTGACGCTCTGAAAAACTCTTCCATACGGGCGGTATGATGTTCCCTAATAAAACTATAAGTCGTATTACTTCAAATCGAGTATCTTTTAAAAGGAGACATGTTGCGCAAGGTAGTACACCCCTAAATAAGCACCTAGCGTTCATAACCGCTTCACATATCCCGATAGCTTTATTCTTTTTCACTTGTTTTTCGAGAAAAACGTCGAAAAATTGGCGTCCTGAAAAAAATACCCGTTCGTGCGGTTTCATGTGCTAGAGTAAAACTATAAGTTGTATTAAATAATACGTAGTATCTTTTAAAAGAAGACATGTTGCGCGAAAAAGTAAACGCTAAATGGAGCATGTAGCGCTTATAATAGCGCGAGACCAAAAACGACCTTTCATGTTTTTCACTTGTTTTTCGAGAAAAACGTCATAAAATTGACGCTCCGAAAAACTCTTCCATACGGGCGGTATGATGTTCCCTAATAAAACTTTAAGTCGTATTACTTCAAATCGAGTATCTTTTAAAAGGAGACATGTTGCGCAAGGTAGTACACCCCTAAATAAGCACCTAGCGTTCATAACCGCTTCACATATCCCGATAGCTTTATTCTTTTTCACTTGTTTTTCGAGAAAAACGTCGAAAAATTGGCGTCCTGAAAAAAATACCCGTTCGTGCGGTTTCATGTGCTAGAGTAAAACTATAAGTTGTATTAAATAATACGTAGTATCTTTTAAAAGAAGACATGTTGCGCGAAAAAGTAAACGCTAAATGGAGCATGTAGCGCTTATAATAGCGCGAGACCAAAAACGACCTTTCATGTTTTTCACTTGTTTTTCGAGAAAAACGTCATAAAATTGACGCTCTGAAAAACTCTTCCATACGGGCGGTATGATGTTCCCTAATAAAACTATAAGTCGTATTACTTCAAATCGAGTATCTTTTAAAAGGAGACATGTTGCGCAAGGTAGTACACCCCTAAATAAGCACCTAGCGTTCATAACCGCTTCACATATCCCGATAGCTTTATTCTTTTTCACTTGTTTTTCGAGAAAAACGTCGAAAAATTGGCGTCCTGAAAAAAATACCCGTTCGTGCGGTTTCATGTGCTAGAGTAAAACTATAAGTTGTATTAAATAATACGTAGTATCTTTTAAAAGAAGACATGTTGCGCGAAAAAGTAAACGCTAAATGGAGCATGTAGCGCTTATAATAGCGCGAGACCAAAAACGACCTTTCATGTTTTTCACTTGTTTTTCGAGAAAAACGTCATAAAATTGACGCTCTGAAAAACTCTTCCATACGGGCGGTATGATGTTCCCTAATAAAACTATAAGTCGTATTACTTCAAATCGAGTATCTTTTAAAAGGAGACATGTTGCGCAAGGTAGTACACCCCTAAATAAGCACCTAGCGTTCATAACCGCTTCACATATCCCGATAGCTTTATTCTTTTTCACTTGTTTTTCGAGAAAAACGTCGAAAAATTGGCGTCCTGAAAAAATACCCGTTCGTGCGGTTTCATGTGCTAGAGTAAAACTATAAGTTGTATTAAATAATACGTAGTATCTTTTAAAAGAAGACATGTTGCGCGAAAAAGTAAACGCTAAATGGAGCATGTAGCGCTTATAATAGCGCGAGACCAAAAACGACCTTTCATGTTTTTCACTTGTTTTTCGAGAAAAACGTCATAAAATTGACGCTCTGAAAAACTCTTCCATACGGGCGGTATGATGTTCCCTAATAAAACTATAAGTCGTATTACTTCAAATCGAGTATCTTTTAAAAGGAGACATGTTGCGCAAGGTAGTACACCCCTAAATAAGCACCTAGCGTTCATAACCGCTTCACATATCCCGATAGCTTTATTCTTTTTCACTTGTTTTTCGAGAAAAACGTCGAAAAATTGGCGTCCTGAAAAAAATACCCGTTCGTGCGGTTTCATGTGCTAGAGTAAAACTATAAGTTGTATTAAATAATACGTAGTATCTTTTAAAAGAAGACATGTTGCGCGAAAAAGTAAACGCTAAATGGAGCATGTAGCGCTTATAATAGCGCGAGACCAAAAACGACCTTTCATGTTTTTCACTTGTTTTTCGAGAAAAACGTCATAAAATTGACGCTCTGAAAAACTCTTCCATACGGGCGGTATGATGTTCCCTAATAAAACTATAAGTCGTATTACTTCAAATCGAGTATCTTTTAAAAGGAGACATGTTGCGCAAGGTAGTACACCCCTAAATAAGCACCTAGCGTTCATAACCGCTTCACATATCCCGATAGCTTTATTCTTTTTCACTTGTTTTTCGAGAAAAACGTCGAAAAATTGGCGTCCTGAAAAAAATACCCGTTCGTGCGGTTTCATGTGCTAGAGTAAAACTATAAGTTGTATTAAATAATACGTAGTATCTTTTAAAAGAAGACATGTTGCGCGAAAAAGTAAACGCTAAATGGAGCATGTAGCGCTTATAATAGCGCGAGACCAAAAACGACCTTTCATGTTTTTCACTTGTTTTTCGAGAAAAACGTCATAAAATTGACGCTCTGAAAAACTCTTCCATACGGGCGGTATGATGTTCCCTAATAAAACTATAAGTCGTATTACTTCAAATCGAGTATCTTTTAAAAGGAGACATGTTGCGCAAGGTAGTACACCCCTAAATAAGCACCTAGCGTTCATAACCGCTTCACATATCCCGATAGCTTTATTCTTTTTCACTTGTTTTTCGAGAAAAACGTCGAAAAATTGGCGTCCTGAAAAAAATACCCGTTCGTGCGGTTTCATGTGCTAGAGTAAAACTATAAGTTGTATTAAATAATACGTAGTATCTTTTAAAAGAAGACATGTTGCGCGAAAAAGTAAACGCTAAATGGAGCATGTAGCGCTTATAATAGCGCGAGACCAAAAACGACCTTTCATGTTTTTCACTTGTTTTTCGAGAAAAACGTCATAAAATTGACGCTCTGAAAAACTCTTCCATACGGGCGGTATGATGTTCCCTAATAAAACTATAAGTCGTATTACTTCAAATCGAGTATCTTTTAAAAGGAGACATGTTGCGCAAGGTAGTACACCCCTAAATAAGCACCTAGCGTTCATAACCGCTTCACATATCCCGATAGCTTTATTCTTTTTCACTTGTTTTTCGAGAAAAACGTCGAAAAATTGGCGTCCTGAAAAAATACCCGTTCGTGCGGTTTCATGTGCTAGAGTAAAACTATAAGTTGTATTAAATAATACGTAGTATCTTTTAAAAGAAGACATGTTGCGCGAAAAAGTAAACGCTAAATGGAGCATGTAGCGCTTATAATAGCGCGAGACCAAAAACGACCTTTCATGTTTTTCACTTGTTTTTCGAGAAAAACGTCATAAAATTGACGCTCTGAAAAACTCTTCCATACGGGCGGTATGATGTTCCCTAATAAAACTATAAGTCGTATTACTTCAAATCGAGTATCTTTTAAAAGGAGACATGTTGCGCAAGGTAGTACACCCCTAAATAAGCACCTAGCGTTCATAACCGCTTCACATATCCCGATAGCTTTATTCTTTTTCACTTGTTTTTCGAGAAAAACGTCGAAAAATTGGCGTCCTGAAAAAAATACCCGTTCGTGCGGTTTCATGTGCTAGAGTAAAACTATAAGTTGTATTAAATAATACGTAGTATCTTTTAAAAGAAGACATGTTGCGCGAAAAAGTAAACGCTAAATGGAGCATGTAGCGCTTATAATAGCGCGAGACCAAAAACGACCTTTCATGTTTTTCACTTGTTTTTCGAGAAAAACGTCATAAAATTGACGCTCTGAAAAACTCTTCCATACGGGCGGTATGATGTTCCCTAATAAAACTATAAGTCGTATTACTTCAAATCGAGTATCTTTTAAAAGGAGACATGTTGCGCAAGGTAGTACACCCCTAAATAAGCACCTAGCGTTCATAACCGCTTCACATATCCCGATAGCTTTATTCTTTTTCACTTGTTTTTCGAGAAAAACGTCGAAAAATTGGCGTCCTGAAAAAAATACCCGTTCGTGCGGTTTCATGTGCTAGAGTAAAACTATAAGTTGTATTAAATAATACGTAGTATCTTTTAAAAGAAGACATGTTGCGCGAAAAAGTAAACGCTAAATGGAGCATGTAGCGCTTATAATAGCGCGAGACCAAAAACGACCTTTCATGTTTTTCACTTGTTTTTCGAGAAAAACGTCATAAAATTGACGCTCTGAAAAACTCTTCCATACGGGCGGTATGATGTTCCCTAATAAAACTATAAGTCGTATTACTTCAAATCGAGTATCTTTTAAAAGGAGACATGTTGCGCAAGGTAGTACACCCCTAAATAAGCACCTAGCGTTCATAACCGCTTCACATATCCCGATAGCTTTATTCTTTTTCACTTGTTTTTCGAGAAAAACGTCGAAAAATTGGCGTCCTGAAAAAAATACCCGTTCGTGCGGTTTCATGTGCTAGAGTAAAACTATAAGTTGTATTAAATAATACGTAGTATCTTTTAAAAGAAGACATGTTGCGCGAAAAAGTAAACGCTAAATGGAGCATGTAGCGCTTATAATAGCGCGAGACCAAAAACGACCTTTCATGTTTTTCACTTGTTTTTCGAGAAAAACGTCATAAAATTGACGCTCTGAAAAACTCTTCCATACGGGCGGTATGATGTTCCCTAATAAAACTATAAGTCGTATTACTTCAAATCGAGTATCTTTTAAAAGGAGACATGTTGCGCAAGGTAGTACACCCCTAAATAAGCACCTAGCGTTCATAACCGCTTCACATATCCCGATAGCTTTATTCTTTTTCACTTGTTTTTCGAGAAAAACGTCGAAAAATTGGCGTCCTGAAAAAAATACCCGTTCGTGCGGTTTCATGTGCTAGAGTAAAACTATAAGTTGTATTAAATAATACGTAGTATCTTTTAAAAGAAGACATGTTGCGCGAAAAAGTAAACGCTAAATGGAGCATGTAGCGCTTATAATAGCGCGAGACCAAAAACGACCTTTCATGTTTTTCACTTGTTTTTCGAGAAAAACGTCATAAAATTGACGCTCTGAAAAACTCTTCCATACGGGCGGTATGATGTTCCCTAATAAAACTATAAGTCGTATTACTTCAAATCGAGTATCTTTTAAAAGGAGACATGTTGCGCAAGGTAGTACACCCCTAAATAAGCACCTAGCGTTCATAACCGCTTCACATATCCCGATAGCTTTATTCTTTTTCACTTGTTTTTCGAGAAAAACGTCGAAAAATTGGCGTCCTGAAAAAAATACCCGTTCGTGCGGTTTCATGTGCTAGAGTAAAACTATAAGTTGTATTAAATAATACGTAGTATCTTTTAAAAGAAGACATGTTGCGCGAAAAAGTAAACGCTAAATGGAGCATGTAGCGCTTATAATAGCGCGAGACCAAAAACGACCTTTCATGTTTTTCACTTGTTTTTCGAGAAAAACGTCATAAAATTGACGCTCTGAAAAACTCTTCCATACGGGCGGTATGATGTTCCCTAATAAAACTATAAGTCGTATTACTTCAAATCGAGTATCTTTTAAAAGGAGACATGTTGCGCAAGGTAGTACACCCCTAAATAAGCACCTAGCGTTCATAACCGCTTCACATATCCCGATAGCTTTATTCTTTTTCACTTGTTTTTCGAGAAAAACGTCGAAAAATTGGCGTCCTGAAAAAAATACCCGTTCGTGCGGTTTCATGTGCTAGAGTAAAACTATAAGTTGTATTAAATAATACGTAGTATCTTTTAAAAGAAGACATGTTGCGCGAAAAAGTAAACGCTAAATGGAGCATGTAGCGCTTATAATAGCGCGAGACCAAAAACGACCTTTCATGTTTTTCACTTGTTTTTCGAGAAAAACGTCATAAAATTGACGCTCTGAAAAACTCTTCCATACGGGCGGTATGATGTTCCCTAATAAAACTATAAGTCGTATTACTTCAAATCGAGTATCTTTTAAAAGGAGACATGTTGCGCAAGGTAGTACACCCCTAAATAAGCACCTAGCGTTCATAACCGCTTCACATATCCCGATAGCTTTATTCTTTTTCACTTGTTTTTCGAGAAAAACGTCGAAAAATTGGCGTCCTGAAAAAAATACCCGTTCGTGCGGTTTCATGTGCTAGAGTAAAACTATAAGTTGTATTAAATAATACGTAGTATCTTTTAAAAGAAGACATGTTGCGCGAAAAAGTAAACGCTAAATGGAGCATGTAGCGCTTATAATAGCGCGAGACCAAAAACGACCTTTCATGTTTTTCACTTGTTTTTCGAGAAAAACGTCCTAAAATTGACGCTCCGAAAAACTCTTCCATACGGGCGGTATGATGTTCCCTAATAAAACTATAAGTCGTATTACTTCAAATCGAGTATCTTTTAAAAGGAGACATGTTGCGCAAGGTAGTACACCCCTAAATAAGCACCTAGCGTTCATAACCGCTTCACATATCCCGATAGCTTTATTCTTTTTCACTTGTTTTTCGAGAAAAACGTCGAAAAATTGGCGTCCTGAAAAAAATACCCGTTCGTGCGGTTTCATGTGCTAGAGTAAAACTATAAGTTGTATTAAATAATACGTAGTATCTTTTAAAAGAAGACATGTTGCGCGAAAAAGTAAACGCTAAATGGAGCATGTAGCGCTTATAATAGCGCGAGACCAAAAACGACCTTTCATGTTTTTCACTTGTTTTTCGAGAAAAACGTCATAAAATTGACGCTCCGAAAAACTCTTCCATACGGGCGGTATGATGTTCCCTAATAAAACTATAAGTCGTATTACTTCAAATCGAGTATCTTTTAAAAGGAGACATGTTGCGCAAGGTAGTACACCCCTAAATAGGCACCTAGCGTTCATAACCGCTTCACATATCCCGATAGCTTTATTCTTTTTCACTTGTTTTTCGAGAAAAACGTCGAAAAATTGGCGTCCTGAAAAAAATACCCGTTCGTGCGGTTTCATGTGCTAGAGTAAAACTATAAGTTGTATTAAATAATACGTAGTATCTTTTAAAAGAAGACATGTTGCGCGAAAAAGTAAACGCTAAATGGAGCATGTAGCGCTTATAATAGCGCGAGACCAAAAACGACCTTTCATGTTTTTCACTTGTTTTTCGAGAAAAACGTCATAAAATTGACGCTCTGAAAAACTCTTCCATACGGGCGGTATGATGTTCCCTAATAAAACTATAAGTCGTATTACTTCAAATCGAGTATCTTTTAAAAGGAGACATGTTGCGCAAGGTAGTACACCCCTAAATAAGCACCTAGCGTTCATAACCGCTTCACATATCCCGATAGCTTTATTCTTTTTCACTTGTTTTTCGAGAAAAACGTCGAAAAATTGGCGTCCTGAAAAAAATACCCGTTCGTGCGGTTTCATGTGCTAGAGTAAAACTATAAGTTGTATTAAATAATACGTAGTATCTTTTAAAAGAAGACATGTTGCGCGAAAAAGTAAACGCTAAATGGAGCATGTAGCGCTTATAATAGCGCGAGACCAAAAACGACCTTTCATGTTTTTCACTTGTTTTTCGAGAAAAACGTCATAAAATTGACGCTCTGAAAAACTCTTCCATACGGGCGGTATGATGTTCCCTAATAAAACTATAAGTCGTATTACTTCAAATCGAGTATCTTTTAAAAGGAGACATGTTGCGCAAGGTAGTACACCCCTAAATAAGCATCTAGCGTTCATAACCGCTTCACATATCCCGATAGCTTTATTCTTTTTCACTTGTTTTTCGAGAAAAACGTCGAAAAATTGGCGTCCTGAAAAAAATACCCGTTCGTGCGGTTTCATGTGCTAGAGTAAAACTATAAGTTGTATTAAATAATACGTAGTATCTTTTAAAAGAAGACATGTTGCGCGAAAAAGTAAACGCTAAATGGAGCATGTAGCGCTTATAATAGCGCGAGACCAAAAACGACCTTTCATGTTTTTCACTTGTTTTTCGAGAAAAACGTCATAAAATTGACGCTCTGAAAAACTCTTCCATACGGGCGGTATGATGTTCCCTAATAAAACTATAAGTCGTATTACTTCAAATCGAGTATCTTTTAAAAGGAGACATGTTGCGCAAGGTAGTACACCCCTAAATAAGCAACTAGCGTTCATAACCGCTTCACATATCCCGATAGCTTTATTCTTTTTCACTTGTTTTTCGAGAAAAACGTCGAAAAATTGGCGTCCTGAAAAAAATACCCGTTCGTGCGGTTTCATGTGCTAGAGTAAAACTATAAGTTGTATTAAATAATACGTAGTATCTTTTAAAAGAAGACATGTTGCGCGAAAAAGTAAACGCTAAATGGAGCATGTAGCGCTTATAATAGCGCGAGACCAAAAACGACCTTTCATGTTTTTCACTTGTTTTTCGAGAAAAACGTCATAAAATTGACGCTCCGAAAAACTCTTCCATACGGGCGGTATGATGTTCCCTAATAAAACTATAAGTCGTATTACTTCAAATCGAGTATCTTTTAAAAGGAGACATGTTGCGCAAGGTAGTACACCCCTAAATAAGCACCTAGCGTTCATAACCGCTTCACATATCCCGATAGCTTTATTCTTTTTCACTTGTTTTTCGAGAAAAACGTCGAAAAATTGGCGTCCTGAAAAAAATACCCGTTCGTGCGGTTTCATGTGCTAGAGTAAAACTATAAGTTGTATTAAATTATACGTAGTATCTTTTAAAAGAAGACATGTTGCGCGAAAAAGTAAACGCTAAATGGAGCATGTAGCGCTTATAATAGCGAAAGACCAAAAACGACCTTTCATGTTTTTCACTTGTTTTTCGAGAAAAACGTCATAAAATTGACGCTCCGAAAAACTCTTCCATACGGGCGGTATGATGTTCCCTAATAAAACTATAAGTCGTATTACTTCAAATCGAGTATCTTTTAAAAGGAGACATGTTGCGCAAGGTAGTACACCCCTAAATAAGCACCTAGCGTTCATAACCGCTTCACATATCCCGATAGCTTTATTCTTTTTCACTTGTTTTTCGAGAAAAACGTCGAAAAATTGGCGTCCTGAAAAAAATACCCGTTCGTGCGGTTTCATGTGCTAGAGTAAAACTATAAGTTGTATTAAATAATACGTAGTATCTTTTAAAAGAAGACATGTTGCGCGAAAAAGTAAACGCTAAATGGAGCATGTAGCGCTTATAATAGCGCGAGACCAAAAACGACCTTTCATGTTTTTCACTTGTTTTTCGAGAAAAACGTCATAAAATTGACGCTCTGAAAAACTCTTCCATACGGGCGGTATGATGTTCCCTAATAAAACTATAAGTCGTATTACTTCAAATCGAGTATCTTTTAAAAGGAGACATGTTGCGCAAGGTAGTACACCCCTAAATAAGCACCTAGCGTTCATAACCGCTTCACATATCCCGATAGCTTTATTCTTTTTCACTTGTTTTTCGAGAAAAACGTCGAAAAATTGGCGTCCTGAAAAAAATACCCGTTCGTGCGGTTTCATGTGCTAGAGTAAAACTATAAGTTGTATTAAATAATACGTAGTATCTTTTAAAAGAAGACATGTTGCGCGAAAAAGTAAACGCTAAATGGAGCATGTAGCGCTTATAATAGCGCGAGACCAAAAACGACCTTTCATGTTTTTCACTTGTTTTTCGAGAAAAACGTCATAAAATTGACGCTCTGAAAAACTCTTCCATACGGGCGGTATGATGTTCCCTAATAAAACTATAAGTCGTATTACTTCAAATCGAGTATCTTTTAAAAGGAGACATGTTGCGCAAGGTAGTACACCCCTAAATAAGCACCTAGCGTTCATAACCGCTTCACATATCCCGATAGCTTTATTCTTTTTCACTTGTTTTTCGAGAAAAACGTCGAAAAATTGGCGTCCTGAAAAAAATACCCGTTCGTGCGGTTTCATGTGCTAGAGTAAAACTATAAGTTGTATTAAATAATACGTAGTATCTTTTAAAAGAAGACATGTTGCGCGAAAAAGTAAACGCTAAATGGAGCATGTAGCGCTTATAATAGCGCGAGACCAAAAACGACCTTTCATGTTTTTCACTTGTTTTTCGAGAAAAACGTCATAAAATTGACGCTCCGAAAAACTCTTCCATACGGGCGGTATGATGTTCCCTAATAAAACTATAAGTCGTATTACTTCAAATCGAGTATCTTTTAAAAGGAGACATGTTGCGCAAGGTAGTACACCCCTAAATAAGCACCTAGCGTTCATAACCGCTTCACATATCCCGATAGCTTTATTCTTTTTCACTTGTTTTTCGAGAAAAACGTCGAAAAATTGGCGTCCTTAAAAAAATACCCGTTCGTGCGGTTTCATGTGCTAGAGTAAAACTATAAGTTGTATTAAATAATACGTAGTATCTTTTAAAAGAAGACATGTTGCGCGAAAAAGTAAACGCTAAATGGAGCATGTAGCGCTTATAATAGCGCGAGACCAAAAACGACCTTTCATGTTTTTCACTTGTTTTTCGAGAAAAACGTCATAAAATTGACGCTCCGAAAAACTCTTCCATACGGGCGGTATGATGTTCCCTAATAAAACTATAAGTCGTATTACTTCAAATCGAGTATCTTTTAAAAGGAGACATGTTGCGCAAGGTAGTACACCCCTAAATAAGCACCTAGCGTTCATAACCGCTTCACATATCCCGATAGCTTTATTCTTTTTCACTTGTTTTTCGAGAAAAACGTCGAAAAATTGGCGTCCTGAAAAAAATACCCGTTCGTGCGGTTTCATGTGCTAGAGTAAAACTATAAGTTGTATTAAATAATACGTAGTATCTTTTAAAAGAAGACATGTTGCGCGAAAAAGTAAACGCTAAATGGAGCATGTAGCGCTTATAATAGCGCGAGACCAAAAACGACCTTTCATGTTTTTCACTTGTTTTTCGAGAAAAACGTCATAAAATTGACGCTCTGAAAAACTCTTCCATACGGGCGGTATGATGTTCCCTAATAAAACTATAAGTCGTATTACTTCAAATCGAGTATCTTTTAAAAGGAGACATGTTGCGCAAGGTAGTACACCCCTAAATAAGCACCTAGCGTTCATAACCGCTTCACATATCCCGATAGCTTTATTCTTTTTCACTTGTTTTTCGAGAAAAACGTCGAAAAATTGGCGTCCTGAAAAAAATACCCGTTCGTGCGGTTTCATGTGCTAGAGTAAAACTATAAGTTGTATTAAATAATACGTAGTATCTTTTAAAAGAAGACATGTTGCGCGAAAAAGTAAACGCTAAATGGAGCATGTAGCGCTTATAATAGCGCGAGACCAAAAACGACCTTTCATGTTTTTCACTTGTTTTTCGAGAAAAACGTCATAAAATTGACGCTCTGAAAAACTCTTCCATACGGGCGGTATGATGTTCCCTAATAAAACTATAAGTCGTATTACTTCAAATCGAGTATCTTTTAAAAGGAGACATGTTGCGCAAGGTAGTACACCCCTAAATAAGCACCTAGCGTTCATAACCGCTTCACATATCCCGATAGCTTTATTCTTTTTCACTTGTTTTTCGAGAAAAACGTCGAAAAATTGGCGTCCTGAAAAAAATACCCGTTCGTGCGGTTTCATGTGCTAGAGTAAAACTATAAGTTGTATTAAATAATACGTAGTATCTTTTAAAAGAAGACATGTTGCGCGAAAAAGTAAACGCTAAATGGAGCATGTAGCGCTTATAATAGCGCGAGACCAAAAACGACCTTTCATGTTTTTCACTTGTTTTTCGAGAAAAACGTCATAAAATTGACGCTCTGAAAAACTCTTCCATACGGGCGGTATGATGTTCCCTAATAAAACTATAAGTCGTATTACTTCAAATCGAGTATCTTTTAAAAGGAGACATGTTGCGCAAGGTAGTACACCCCTAAATAAGCACCTAGCGTTCATAACCGCTTCACATATCCCGATAGCTTTATTCTTTTTCACTTGTTTTTCGAGAAAAACGTCGAAAAATTGGCGTCCTGAAAAAAATACCCGTTCGTGCGGTTTCATGTGCTAGAGTAAAACTATAAGTTGTATTAAATAATACGTAGTATCTTTTAAAAGAAGACATGTTGCGCGAAAAAGTAAACGCTAAATGGAGCATGTAGCGCTTATAATAGCGCGAGACCAAAAACGACCTTTCATGTTTTTCACTTGTTTTTCGAGAAAAACGTCATAAAATTGACGCTCTGAAAAACTCTTCCATACGGGCGGTATGATGTTCCCTAATAAAACTATAAGTCGTATTACTTCAAATCGAGTATCTTTTAAAAGGAGACATGTTGCGCAAGGTAGTACACCCCTAAATAAGCACCTAGCGTTCATAACCGCTTCACATATCCCGATAGCTTTATTCTTTTTCACTTGTTTTTCGAGAAAAACGTCGAAAAATTGGCGTCCTGAAAAAAATACCCGTTCGTGCGGTTTCATGTGCTAGAGTAAAACTATAAGTTGTATTAAATAATACGTAGTATCTTTTAAAAGAAGACATGTTGCGCGAAAAAGTAAACGCTAAATGGAGCATGTAGCGCTTATAATAGCGCGAGACCAAAAACGACCTTTCATGTTTTTCACTTGTTTTTCGAGAAAAACGTCATAAAATTGACGCTCTGAAAAACTCTTCCATACGGGCGGTATGATGTTCCCTAATAAAACTATAAGTCGTATTACTTCAAATCGAGTATCTTTTAAAAGGAGACATGTTGCGCAAGGTAGTACACCCCTAAATAAGCACCTAGCGTTCATAACCGCTTCACATATCCCGATAGCTTTATTCTTTTTCACTTGTTTTTCGAGAAAAACGTCGAAAAATTGGCGTCCTGAAAAAAATACCCGTTCGTGCGGTTTCATGTGCTAGAGTAAAACTATAAGTTGTATTAAATAATACGTAGTATCTTTTAAAAGAAGACATGTTGCGCGAAAAAGTAAACGCTAAATGGAGTATGTAGCGCTTATAATAGCGCGAGACCAAAAACGACCTTTCATGTTTTTCACTTGTTTTTCGAGAAAAACGTCATAAAATTGACGCTCTGAAAAACTCTTCCATACGGGCGGTATGATGTTCCCTAATAAAACTATAAGTCGTATTACTTCAAATCGAGTATCTTTTAAAAGGAGACATGTTGCGCAAGGTAGTACACCCCTAAATAAGCACCTAGCGTTCATAACCGCTTCACATATCCCGATAGCTTTATTCTTTTTCACTTGTTTTTCGAGAAAGACGTCGAAAAATTGGCGTCCTGAAAAAAATACCCGTTCGTGCGGTTTCATGTGCTAGAGTAAAACTATAAGTTGTATTAAATAATACGTAGTATCTTTTAAAAGAAGACATGTTGCGCGAAAAAGTAAACGCTAAATGGAGCATGTAGCGCTTATAATAGCGCGAGACCAAAAACGACCTTTCATGTTTTTCACTTGTTTTTCGAGAAAAACGTCATAAAATTGACGCTCTGAAAAACTCTTCCATACGGGCGGTATGATGTTCCCTAATAAAACTATAAGTCGTATTACTTCAAATCGAGTATCTTTTAAAAGGAGACATGTTGCGCAAGGTAGTACACCCCTAAATAAGCACCTAGCGTTCATAACCGCTTCACATATCCCGATAGCTTTATTCTTTTTCACTTGTTTTTCGAGAAAGACGTCGAAAAATTGGCGTCCTGAAAAAAATACCCGTTCGTGCGGTTTCATGTGCTAGAGTAAAACTATAAGTTGTATTAAATAATACGTAGTATCTTTTAAAAGAAGACATGTTGCGCGAAAAAGTAAACGCTAAATGGAGCATGTAGCGCTTATAATAGCGCGAGACCAAAAACGACCTTTCATGTTTTTCACTTGTTTTTCGAGAAAAACGTCATAAAATTGACGCTCTGAAAAACTCTTCCATACGGGCGGTATGATGTTCCCTAATAAAACTATAAGTCGTATTACTTCAAATCGAGTATCTTTTAAAAGGAGACATGTTGCGCAAGGTAGTACACCCCTAAATAAGCACCTAGCGTTCATAACCGCTTCACATATCCCGATAGCTTTATTCTTTTTCACTTGTTTTTCGAGAAAAACGTCGAAAAATTGGCGTCCTGAAAAAAATACCCGTTCGTGCGGTTTCATGTGCTAGAGTAAAACTATAAGTTGTATTAAATAATACGTAGTATCTTTTAAAAGAAGACATGTTGCGCGAAAAAGTAAACGCTAAATGGAGCATGTAGCGCTTATAATAGCGCGAGACCAAAAACGACCTTTCATGTTTTTCACTTGTTTTTCGAGAAAAACGTCATAAAATTGACGCTCTGAAAAACTCTTCCATACGGGCGGTATGATGTTCCCTAATAAAACTATAAGTCGTATTACTTCAAATCGAGTATCTTTTAAAAGGAGACATGTTGCGCAAGGTAGTACACCCCTAAATAAGCACCTAGCGTTCATAACCGCTTCACATATCCCGATAGCTTTATTCTTTTTCACTTGTTTTTCGAGAAAAACGTCGAAAAATTGGCGTCCTGAAAAAAATACCCGTTCGTGCGGTTTCATGTGCTAGAGTAAAACTATAAGTTGTATTAAATAATACGTAGTATCTTTTAAAAGAAGACATGTTGCGCGAAAAAGTAAACGCTAAATGGAGCATGTAGCGCTTATAATAGCGCGAGACCAAAAACGACCTTTCATGTTTTTCACTTGTTTTTCGAGAAAAACGTCATAAAATTGACGCTCTGAAAAACTCTTCCATACGGGCGGTATGATGTTCCCTAATAAAACTATAAGTCGTATTACTTCAAATCGAGTATCTTTTAAAAGGAGACATGTTGCGCAAGGTAGTACACCCCTAAATAAGCACCTAGCGTTCATAACCGCTTCACATATCCCGATAGCTTTATTCTTTTTCACTTGTTTTTCGAGAAAAACGTCGAAAAATTGGCGTCCTGAAAAAAATACCCGTTCGTGCGGTTTCATGTGCTAGAGTAAAACTATAAGTTGTATTAAATAATACGTAGTATCTTTTAAAAGAAGACATGTTGCGCGAAAAAGTAAACGCTAAATGGAGTATGTAGCGCTTATAATAGCGCGAGACCAAAAACGACCTTTCATGTTTTTCACTTGTTTTTCGAGAAAAACGTCATAAAATTGACGCTCTGAAAAACTCTTCCATACGGGCGGTATGATGTTCCCTAATAAAACTATAAGTCGTATTACTTCAAATCGAGTATCTTTTAAAAGGAGACATGTTGCGCAAGGTAGTACACCCCTAAATAAGCACCTAGCGTTCATAACCGCTTCACATATCCCGATAGCTTTATTCTTTTTCACTTGTTTTTCGAGAAAGACGTCGAAAAATTGGCGTCCTGAAAAAAATACCCGTTCGTGCGGTTTCATGTGCTAGAGTAAAACTATAAGTTGTATTAAATAATACGTAGTATCTTTTAAAAGAAGACATGTTGCGCGAAAAAGTAAACGCTAAATGGAGCATGTAGCGCTTATAATAGCGCGAGACCAAAAACGACCTTTCATGTTTTTCACTTGTTTTTCGAGAAAAACGTCATAAAATTGACGCTCTGAAAAACTCTTCCATACGGGCGGTATGATGTTCCCTAATAAAACTATAAGTCGTATTACTTCAAATCGAGTATCTTTTAAAAGGAGACATGTTGCGCAAGGTAGTACACCCCTAAATAAGCACCTAGCGTTCATAACCGCTTCACATATCCCGATAGCTTTATTCTTTTTCACTTGTTTTTCGAGAAAGACGTCGAAAAATTGGCGTCCTGAAAAAAATACCCGTTCGTGCGGTTTCATGTGCTAGAGTAAAACTATAAGTTGTATTAAATAATACGTAGTATCTTTTAAAAGAAGACATGTTGCGCGAAAAAGTAAACGCTAAATGGAGCATGTAGCGCTTATAATAGCGCGAGACCAAAAACGACCTTTCATGTTTTTCACTTGTTTTTCGAGAAAAACGTCATAAAATTGACGCTCTGAAAAACTCTTCCATACGGGCGGTATGATGTTCCCTAATAAAACTATAAGTCGTATTACTTCAAATCGAGTATCTTTTAAAAGGAGACATGTTGCGCAAGGTAGTACACCCCTAAATAAGCACCTAGCGTTCATAACCGCTTCACATATCCCGATAGCTTTATTCTTTTTCACTTGTTTTTCGAGAAAAACGTCGAAAAATTGGCGTCCTGAAAAAAATACCCGTTCGTGCGGTTTCATGTGCTAGAGTAAAACTATAAGTTGTATTAAATAATACGTAGTATCTTTTAAAAGAAGACATGTTGCGCGAAAAAGTAAACGCTAAATGGAGCATGTAGCGCTTATAATAGCGCGAGACCAAAAACGACCTTTCATGTTTTTCACTTGTTTTTCGAGAAAAACGTCATAAAATTGACGCTCTGAAAAACTCTTCCATACGGGCGGTATGATGTTCCCTAATAAAACTATCAGTCGTATTACTTCAAATCGAGTATCTTTTAAAAGGAGACATGTTGCGCAAGGTAGTACACCCCTAAATAAGCACCTAGCGTTCATAACCGCTTCACATATCCCGATAGCTTTATTCTTTTTCACTTGTTTTTCGAGAAAAACGTCGAAAAATTGGCGTCCTGAAAAAAATACCCGTTCGTGCGGTTTCATGTGCTAGAGTAAAACTATAAGTTGTATTAAATAATACGTAGTATCTTTTAAAAGAAGACATGTTGCGCGAAAAAGATAACGCTAAATGGAGCATGTAGCGCTTATAATAGCGCGAGACCAAAAACGACCTTTCATGTTTTTCACTTGTTTTTCGAGAAAAACGTCATAAAATTGACGCTCTGAAAAACTCTTCCATACGGGTGGTATGATGTTCCCTAATAAAACTATAAGTCGTATTACTTCAAATCGAGTATCTTTTAAAAGGAGACATGTTGCGCAAGGTAGTACACCCCTAAATAAGCACCTAGCGTTCATAACCGCTTCACATATCCCGATAGCTTTATTCTTTTTCACTTGTTTTTCGAGAAAAACGTCGAAAAATTGGCGTCCTGAAAAAAATACCCGTTCGTGCGGTTTCATGTGCTAGAGTAAAACTATAAGTTGTATTAAATAATACGTAGTATCTTTTAAAAGAAGACATGTTGCGCGAAAAAGATAACGCTAAATGGAGCATGTAGCGCTTATAATAGCGCGAGACCAAAAACGACCTTTCATGTTTTTCACTTGTTTTTCGAGAAAAACGTCATAAAATTGACGCTCTGAAAAACTCTTCCATACGGGCGGTATGATGTTCCCTAATAAAACTATAAGTCGTATTACTTCAAATCGAGTATCTTTTAAAAGGAGACATGTTGCGCAAGGTAGTACACCCCTAAATAAGCACCTAGCGTTCATAACCGCTTCACATATCCCGATAGCTTTATTCTTTTTCACTTGTTTTTCGAGAAAAACGTCGAAAAATTGGCGTCCTGAAAAAAATACCCGGTCGTGCGGTTTCATGTGCTAGAGTAAAACTATAAGTTGTATTAAATAATACGTAGTATCTTTTAAAAGAAGACATGTTGCGCGAAAAAGTAAACGCTAAATGGAGCATGTAGCGCTTATAATAGCGCGAGACCAAAAACGACCTTTCATGTTTTTCACTTGTTTTTCGAGAAAAACGTCATAAAATTGACGCTCTGAAAAACTCTTCCATACGGGTGGTATGATGTTCCCTAATAAAACTATAAGTCGTATTACTTCAAATCGAGTATCTTTTAAAAGGAGACATGTTGCGCAAGGTAGTACACCCCTAAATAAGCACCTAGCGTTCATAACCGCTTCACATATCCCGATAGCTTTATTCTTTTTCACTTGTTTTTCGAGAAAAACGTCGAAAAATTGGCGTCCTGAAAAAAATACCCGTTCGTGCGGTTTCATGTGCTAGAGTAAAACTATAAGTTGTATTAAATAATACGTAGTATCTTTTAAAAGAAGACATGTTGCGCGAAAAAGTAAACGCTAAATGGAGCATGTAGCGCTTATAATAGCGCGAGACCAAAAACGACCTTTCATGTTTTTCACTTGTTTTTCGAGAAAAACGTCATAAAATTGACGCTCTGAAAAACTCTTCCATACGGGCGGTATGATGTTCCCTAATAAAACTATAAGTCGTATTACTTCAAATCGAGTATCTTTTAAAAGGAGACATGTTGCGCAAGGTAGTACACCCCTAAATAAGCACCTAGCGTTCATAACCGCTTCACATATCCCGATAGCTTTATTCTTTTTCACTTGTTTTTCGAGAAAACGTCGAAAAATTGGCGTCCTGAAAAAAATACCCGTTCGTGCGGTTTCATGTGCTAGAGTAAAACTATAAGTTGTATTAAATAATACGTAGTATCTTTTAAAAGAAGACATGTTGCGCGAAAAAGTAAACGCTAAATGGAGCATGTAGCGCTTATAATAGCGCGAGACCAAAAACGACCTTTCATGTTTTTCACTTGTTTTTCGAGAAAAACGTCATAAAATTGACGCTCTGAAAAACTCTTCCATACGGGCGGTATGATGTTCCCTAATAAAACTATAAGTCGTATTACTTCAAATCGAGTATCTTTTAAAAGGAGACATGTTGCGCAAGGTAGTACACCCCTAAATAAGCACCTAGCGTTCATAACCGCTTCACATATCCCGATAGCTTTATTCTTTTTCACTTGTTTTTCGAGAAAAACGTCGAAAAATTGGCGTCCTGAAAAAAATACCCGTTCGTGCGGTTTCATGTGCTAGAGTAAAACTATAAGTTGTATTAAATAATACGTAGTATCTTTTAAAAGAAGACATGTTGCGCGAAAAAGTAAACGCTAAATGGAGCATGTAGCGCTTATAATAGCGCGAGACCAAAAACGACCTTTCATGTTTTTCACTTGTTTTTCGAGAAAAACGTCATAAAATTGACGCTCTGAAAAACTCTTCCATACGGGCGGTATGATGTTCCCTAATAAAACTATAAGTCGTATTACTTCAAATCGAGTATCTTTTAAAAGGAGACATGTTGCGCAAGGTAGTACACCCCTAAATAAGCACCTAGCGTTCATAACCGCTTCACATATCCCGATAGCTTTATTCTTTTTCACTTGTTTTTCGAGAAAAACGTCGAAAAATTGGCGTCCTGAAAAAAATACCCGTTCGTGCGGTTTCATGTGCTAGAGTAAAACTATAAGTTGTATTAAATAATACGTAGTATCTTTTAAAAGAAGACATGTTGCGCGAAAAAGTAAACGCTAAATGGAGCATGTAGCGCTTATAATAGCGCGAGACCAAAAACGACCTTTCATGTTTTTCACTTGTTTTTCGAGAAAAACGTCATAAAATTGACGCTCTGAAAAACTCTTCCATACGGGCGGTATGATGTTCCCTAATAAAACTATAAGTCGTATTACTTCAAATCGAGTATCTTTTAAAAGGAGACATGTTGCGCAAGGTAGTACACCCCTAAATAAGCACCTAGCGTTCATAACCGCTTCACATATCCCGATAGCTTTATTCTTTTTCACTTGTTTTTCGAGAAAAACGTCGAAAAATTGGCGTCCTGAAAAAAATACCCGTTCGTGCGGTTTCATGTGCTAGAGTAAAACTATAAGTTGTATTAAATAATACGTAGTATCTTTTAAAAGAAGACATGTTGCGCGAAAAAGTAAACGCTAAATGGAGCATGTAGCGCTTATAATAGCGCGAGACCAAAAACGACCTTTCATGTTTTTCACTTGTTTTTCGAGAAAAACGTCATAAAATTGACGCTCTGAAAAACTCTTCCATACGGGCGGTATGATGTTCCCTAATAAAACTATAAGTCGTATTACTTCAAATCGAGTATCTTTTAAAAGGAGACATGTTGCGCAAGGTAGTACACCCCTAAATAAGCACCTAGCGTTCATAACCGCTTCACATATCCCGATAGCTTTATTCTTTTTCACTTGTTTTTCGAGAAAAACGTCGAAAAATTGGCGTCCTGAAAAAAATACCCGTTCGTGCGGTTTCATGTGCTAGAGTAAAACTATAAGTTGTATTAAATAATACGTAGTATCTTTTAAAAGAAGACATGTTGCGCGAAAAAGTAAACGCTAAATGGAGCATGTAGCGCTTATAATAGCGCGAGACCAAAAACGACCTTTCATGTTTTTCACTTGTTTTTCGAGAAAAACGTCATAAAATTGACGCTCTGAAAAACTCTTCCATACGGGCGGTATGATGTTCCCTAATAAAACTATAAGTCGTATTACTTCAAATCGAGTATCTTTTAAAAGGAGACATGTTGCGCAAGGTAGTACACCCCTAAATAAGCACCTAGCGTTCATAACCGCTTCACATATCCCGATAGCTTTATTCTTTTTCACTTGTTTTTCGAGAAAAACGTCGAAAAATTGGCGTCCTGAAAAAAATACCCGTTCGTGCGGTTTCATGTGCTAGAGTAAAACTATAAGTTGTATTAAATAATACGTAGTATCTTTTAAAAGAAGACATGTTGCGCGAAAAAGTAAACGCTAAATGGAGCATGTAGCGCTTATAATAGCGCGAGACCAAAAACGACCTTTCATGTTTTTCACTTGTTTTTCGAGAAAAACGTCATAAAATTGACGCTCTGAAAAACTCTTCCATACGGGCGGTATGATGTTCCCTAATAAAACTATAAGTCGTATTACTTCAAATCGAGTATCTTTTAAAAGGAGACATATTGCGCAAGGTAGTACACCCCTAAATAAGCACCTAGCGTTCATAACCGCTTCACATATCCCGATAGCTTTATTCTTTTTCACTTGTTTTTCGAGAAAAACGTCGAAAAATTGGCGTCCTGAAAAAAATACCCGTTCGTGCGGTTTCATGTGCTAGAGTAAAACTATAAGTTGTATTAAATAATACGTAGTATCTTTTAAAAGAAGACATGTTGCGCGAAAAAGTAAACGCTAAATGGAGCATGTAGCGCTTATAATAGCGCGAGACCAAAAACGACCTTTCATGTTTTTCACTTGTTTTTCGAGAAAAACGTCATAAAATTGACGCTCTGAAAAACTCTTCCATACGGGCGGTATGATGTTCCCTAATAAAACTATAAGTCGTATTACTTCAAATCGAGTATCTTTTAAAAGGAGACATGTTGCGCAAGGTAGTACACCCCTAAATAAGCACCTAGCGTTCATAACCGCTTCACATATCCCGATAGCTTTATTCTTTTTCACTTGTTTTTCGAGAAAAACGTCGAAAAATTGGCGTCCTGAAAAAAATACCCGTTCGTGCGGTTTCATGTGCTAGAGTAAAACTATAAGTTGTATTAAATAATACGTAGTATCTTTTAAAAGAAGACATGTTGCGCGAAAAAGTAAACGCTAAATGGAGCATGTAGCGCTTATAATAGCGCGAGACCAAAAACGACCTTTCATGTTTTTCACTTGTTTTTCGAGAAAAACGTCATAAAATTGACGCTCTGAAAAACTCTTCCATACGGGCGGTATGATGTTCCCTAATAAAACTATAAGTCGTATTACTTCAAATCGAGTATCTTTTAAAAGGAGACATGTTGCGCAAGGTAGTACACCCCTAAATAAGCACCTAGCGTTCATAACCGCTTCACATATCCCGATAGCTTTATTCTTTTTCACTTGTTTTTCGAGAAAAACGTCGAAAAATTGGCGTCCTGAAAAAAATACCCGTTCGTGCGGTTTCATGTGCTAGAGTAAAACTATAAGTTGTATTAAATAATACGTAGTATCTTTTAAAAGAAGACATGTTGCGCGAAAAAGTAAACGCTAAATGGAGCATGTAGCGCTTATAATAGCGCGAGACCAAAAACGACCTTTCATGTTTTTCACTTGTTTTTCGAGAAAAACGTCATAAAATTGACGCTCTGAAAAACTCTTCCATACGGGCGGTATGATGTTCCCTAATAAAACTATAAGTCGTATTACTTCAAATCGAGTATCTTTTAAAAGGAGACATGTTGCGCAAGGTAGTACACCCCTAAATAAGCACCTAGCGTTCATAACCGCTTCACATATCCCGATAGCTTTATTCTTTTTCACTTGTTTTTCGAGAAAAACGTCGAAAAATTGGCATCCTGAAAAAAATACCCGTTCGTGCGGTTTCATGTGCTAGAGTAAAACTATAAGTTGTATTAAATAATACGTAGTATCTTTTAAAAGAAGACATGTTGCGCGAAAAAGTAAACGCTAAATGGAGCATGTAGCGCTTATAATAGCGCGAGACCAAAAACGACCTTTCATGTTTTTCACTTGTTTTTCTAGAAAAACGTCATAAAATTGACGCTCTGAAAAACTCTTCCATACGGGCGGTATGATGTTCCCTAATAAAACTATAAGTCGTATTACTTCAAATCGAGTATCTTTTAAAAGGAGACATGTTGCGCAAGGTAGTACACCCCTAAATAAGCACCTAGCGTTCATAACCGCTTCACATATCCCGATAGCTTTATTCTTTTTCACTTGTTTTTCGAGAAAAACGTCGAAAAATTGGCGTCCTGAAAAAAATACCCGTTCGTGCGGTTTCATGTGCTAGAGTAAAACTATAAGTTGTATTAAATAATACGTAGTATCTTTTAAAAGAAGACATGTTGCGCGAAAAAGTAAACGCTAAATGGAGCATGTAGCGCTTATAATAGCGCGAGACCAAAAACGACCTTTCATGTTTTTCACTTGTTTTTCGAGAAAAACGTCATAAAATTGACGCTCTGAAAAACTCTTCCATACGGGCGGTATGATGTTCCCTAATAAAACTATAAGTCGTATTACTTCAAATCGAGTATCTTTTAAAAGGAGACATGTTGCGCAAGGTAGTACACCCCTAAATAAGCACCTAGCGTTCATAACCGCTTCACATATCCCGATAGCTTTATTCTTTTTCACTTGTTTTTCGAGAAAAACGTCGAAAAATTGGCGTCCTGAAAAAAATACCCGTTCGTGCGGTTTCATGTGCTAGAGTAAAACTATAAGTTGTATTAAATAATACGTAGTATCTTTTAAAAGAAGACATGTTGCGCGAAAAAGTAAACGCTAAATGGAGCATGTAGCGCTTATAATAGCGCGAGACCAAAAACGACCTTTCATGTTTTTCACTTGTTTTTCGAGAAAAACGTCATAAAATTGACGCTCTGAAAAACTCTTCCATACGGGCGGTATGATGTTCCCTAATAAAACTATAAGTCGTATTACTTCAAATCGAGTATCTTTTAAAAGGAGACATGTTGCGCAAGGTAGTACACCCCTAAATAAGCACCTAGCGTTCATAACCGCTTCACATATCCCGATAGCTTTATTCTTTTTCACTTGTTTTTCGAGAAAAACGTCGAAAAATTGGCGTCCTGAAAAAAATACCCGTTCGTGCGGTTTCATGTGCTAGAGTAAAACTATAAGTTGTATTAAATAATACGTAGTATCTTTTAAAAGAAGACATGTTGCGCGAAAAAGTAAACGCTAAATGGAGCATGTAGCGCTTATAATAGCGCGAGACCAAAAACGACCTTTCATGTTTTTCACTTGTTTTTCGAGAAAAACGTCATAAAATTGACGCTCTGAAAAACTCTTCCATACGGGCGGTATGATGTTCCCTAATAAAACTATAAGTCGTATTACTTCAAATCGAGTATCTTTTAAAAGGAGACATGTTGCGCAAGGTAGTGCACCCCTAAATAAGCACCTAGCGTTCATAACCGCTTCATATATCCCGATAGCTTTATTCTTTTTCACTTGTTTTTCGAGAAAAACGTCGAAAAATTGGCATCCTGAAAAAAATACCCGTTCGTGCGGTTTCATGTGCTAGAGTAAAACTATAAGTTGTATTAAATAATACGTAGTATCTTTTAAAAGAAGACATGTTGCGCGAAAAAGTAAACGCTAAATGGAGCATGTAGCGCTTATAATAGCGCGAGACCAAAAACGACCTTTCATGTTTTTCACTTGTTTTTCGAGAAAAACGTCATAAAATTGACGCTCTGAAAAACTCTTCCATACGGGCGGTATGATGTTCCCTAATAAAACTATAAGTCGTATTACTTCAAATCGAGTATATCTTTTAAAAGGAGACATGTTGCGCAAGGTAGTACACCCCTAAATAAGCACCTAGCGTTCATAACCGCTTCACATATCCCGATAGCTTTATTCTTTTTCACTTGTTTTTCGAGAAAAACGTCGAAAAATTGGCGTCCTGAAAAAAATACCCGTTCGTGCGGTTTCATGTGCTAGAGTAAAACTATAAGTTGTATTAAATAATACGTAGTATCTTTTAAAAGAAGACATGTTGCGCGAAAAAGTAAACGCTAAATGGAGCATGTAGCGCTTATAATAGCGCGAGACCAAAAACGACCTTTCATGTTTTTCACTTGTTTTTCGAGAAAAACGTCATAAAATTGACGCTCTGAAAAACTCTTCCATACGGGCGGTATGATGTTCCCTAATAAAACTATAAGTCGTATTACTTCAAATCGAGTATCTTTTAAAAGGAGACATGTTGCGCAAGGTAGTACACCCCTAAATAAGCACCTAGCGTTCATAACCGCTTCACATATCCCGATAGCTTTATTCTTTTTCACTTGTTTTTCGAGAAAAACGTCGAAAAATTGGCGTCCTGAAAAAAATACCCGTTCGTGCGGTTTCATGTGCTAGAGTAAAACTATAAGTTGTATTAAATAATACGTAGTATCTTTTAAAAGAAGACATGTTGCGCGAAAAAGTAAACGCTAAATGGAGCATGTAGCGCTTATAATAGCGCGAGACCAAAAACGACCTTTCATGTTTTTCACTTGTTTTTCGAGAAAAACGTCATAAAATTGACGCTCTGAAAAACTCTTCCATACGGGCGGTATGATGTTCCCTAATAAAACTATAAGTCGTATTACTTCAAATCGAGTATCTTTTAAAAGGAGACATGTTGCGCAAGGTAGTACACCCCTAAATAAGCACCTAGCGTTCATAACCGCTTCACATATCCCGATAGCTTTATTCTTTTTCACTTGTTTTTCGAGAAAAACGTCGAAAAATTGGCGTCCTGAAAAAAATACCCGTTCGTGCGGTTTCATGTGCTAGAGTAAAACTATAAGTTGTATTAAATAATACGTAGTATCTTTTAAAAGAAGACATGTTGCGCGAAAAAGTAAACGCTAAATGGAGCATGTAGCGCTTATAATAGCGCGAGACCAAAAACGACCTTTCATGTTTTTCACTTGTTTTTCGAGAAAAACGTCATAAAATTGACGCTCTGAAAAACTCTTCCATACGGGCGGTATGATGTTCCCTAATAAAACTATAAGTCGTATTACTTCAAATCGAGTATCTTTTAAAAGGAGACATGTTGCGCAAGGTAGTACACCCCTAAATAAGCACCTAGCGTTCATAACCGCTTCACATATCCCGATAGCTTTATTCTTTTTCACTTGTTTTTCGAGAAAAACGTCGAAAAATTGGCGTCCTGAAAAAAATACCCGTTCGTGCGGTTTCATGTGCTAGAGTAAAACTATAAGTTGTATTAAATAATACGTAGTATCTTTTAAAAGAAGACATGTTGCGCGAAAAAGTAAACGCTAAATGGAGCATGTAGCGCTTATAATAGCGCGAGACCAAAAACGACCTTTCATGTTTTTCACTTGTTTTTCGAGAAAAACGTCATAAAATTGACGCTCTGAAAAACTCTTCCATACGGGCGGTATGATGTTCCCTAATAAAACTATAAGTCGTATTACTTCAAATCGAGTATCTTTTAAAAGGAGACATGTTGCGCAAGGTAGTACACCCCTAAATAAGCACCTAGCGTTCATAACCGCTTCACATATCCCGATAGCTTTATTCTTTTTCACTTGTTTTTCGAGAAAAACGTCGAAAAATTGGCGTCCTGAAAAAAATACCCGTTCGTGCGGTTTCATGTGCTAGAGTAAAACTATAAGTTGTATTAAATAATACGTAGTATCTTTTAAAAGAAGACATGTTGCGCGAAAAAGTAAACGCTAAATGGAGCATGTAGCGCTTATAATAGCGCGAGACCAAAAACGACCTTTCATGTTTTTCACTTGTTTTTCGAGAAAAACGTCATAAAATTGACGCTCTGAAAAACTCTTCCATACGGGCGGTATGATGTTCCCTAATAAAACTATAAGTCGTATTACTTCAAATCGAGTATCTTTTAAAAGGAGACATGTTGCGCAAGGTAGTACACCCCTAAATAAGCACCTAGCGTTCATAACCGCTTCACATATCCCGATAGCTTTATTCTTTTTCACTTGTTTTTCGAGAAAAACGTCGAAAAATTGGCGTCCTGAAAAAAATACCCGTTCGTGCGGTTTCATGTGCTAGAGTAAAACTATAAGTTGTATTAAATAATACGTAGTATCTTTTAAAAGAAGACATGTTGCGCGAAAAAGTAAACGCTAAATGGAGCATGTAGCGCTTATAATAGCGCGAGACCAAAAACGACCTTTCATGTTTTTCACTTGTTTTTCGAGAAAAACGTCATAAAATTGACGCTCTGAAAAACTCTTCCATACGGGCGGTATGATGTTCCCTAATAAAACTATAAGTCGTATTACTTCAAATCGAGTATCTTTTAAAAGGAGACATGTTGCGCAAGGTAGTACACCCCTAAATAAGCACCTAGCGTTCATAACCGCTTCACATATCCCGATAGCTTTATTCTTTTTCACTTGTTTTTCGAGAAAAACGTCGAAAAATTGGCGTCCTGAAAAAAATACCCGTTCGTGCGGTTTCATGTGCTAGAGTAAAACTATAAGTTGTATTAAATAATACGTAGTATCTTTTAAAAGAAGACATGTTGCGCGAAAAAGTAAACGCTAAATGGAGCATGTAGCGCTTATAATAGCGCGAGACCAAAAACGACCTTTCATGTTTTTCACTTGTTTTTCGAGAAAAACGTCATAAAATTGACGCTCTGAAAAACTCTTCCATACGGGCGGTATGATGTTCCCTAATAAAACTATAAGTCGTATTACTTCAAATCGAGTATCTTTTAAAAGGAGACATGTTGCGCAAGGTAGTGCACCCCTAAATAAGCACCTAGCGTTCATAACCGCTTCATATATCCCGATAGCTTTATTCTTTTTCACTTGTTTTTCGAGAAAAACGTCGAAAAATTGGCATCCTGAAAAAAATACCCGTTCGTGCGGTTTCATGTGCTAGAGTAAAACTATAAGTTGTATTAAATAATACGTAGTATCTTTTAAAAGAAGACATGTTGCGCGAAAAAGTAAACGCTAAATGGAGCATGTAGCGCTTATAATAGCGCGAGACCAAAAACGACCTTTCATGTTTTTCACTTGTTTTTCGAGAAAAACGTCATAAAATTGACGCTCTGAAAAACTCTTCCATACGGGCGGTATGATGTTCCCTAATAAAACTATAAGTCGTATTACTTCAAATCGAGTATATCTTTTAAAAGGAGACATGTTGCGCAAGGTAGTACACCCCTAAATAAGCACCTAGCGTTCATAACCGCTTCACATATCCCGATAGCTTTATTCTTTTTCACTTGTTTTTCGAGAAAAACGTCGAAAAATTGGCGTCCTGAAAAAAATACCCGTTCGTGCGGTTTCATGTGCTAGAGTAAAACTATAAGTTGTATTAAATAATACGTAGTATCTTTTAAAAGAAGACATGTTGCGCGAAAACGTAAACGCTAAATGGAGCATGTAGCGCTTATAATAGCGCGAGACCAAAAACGACCTTTCATGTTTTTCACTTGTTTTTCGAGAAAAACGTCATAAAATTGACGCTCTGAAAAACTCTTCCATACGGGCGGTATGATGTTCCCTAATAAAACTATAAGTCGTATTACTTCAAATCGAGTATCTTTTAAAAGGAGACATGTTGCGCAAGGTAGTACACCCCTAAATAAGCACCTAGCGTTCATAACCGCTTCACATATCCCGATAGCTTTATTCTTTTTCACTTGTTTTTCGAGAAAAACGTCGAAAAATTGGCGTCCTGAAAAAAATACCCGTTCGTGCGGTTTCATGTGCTAGAGTAAAACTATAAGTTGTATTAAATAATACGTAGTATCTTTTAAAAGAAGACATGTTGCGCGAAAAAGTAAACGCTAAATGGAGCATGTAGCGCTTATAATAGCGCGAGACCAAAAACGACCTTTCATGTTTTTCACTTGTTTTTCGAGAAAAACGTCATAAAATTGACGCTCTGAAAAACTCTTCCATACGGGCGGTATGATGTTCCCTAATAAAACTATAAGTCGTATTACTTCAAATCGAGTATCTTTTAAAAGGAGACATGTTGCGCAAGGTAGTACACCCCTAAATAAGCACCTAGCGTTCATAACCGCTTCACATATCCCGATAGCTTTATTCTTTTTCACTTGTTTTTCGAGAAAAACGTCGAAAAATTGGCGTCCTGAAAAAAATACCCGTTCGTGCGGTTTCATGTGCTAGAGTAAAACTATAAGTTGTATTAAATAATACGTAGTATCTTTTAAAAGAAGACATGTTGCGCGAAAAAGTAAACGCTAAATGGAGCATGTAGCGCTTATAATAGCGCGAGACCAAAAACGACCTTTCATGTTTTTCACTTGTTTTTCGAGAAAAACGTCATAAAATTGACGCTCTGAAAAACTCTTCCATACGGGCGGTATGATGTTCCCTAATAAAACTATAAGTCGTATTACTTCAAATCGAGTATCTTTTAAAAGGAGACATGTTGCGCAAGGTAGTACACCCCTAAATAAGCACCTAGCGTTCATAACCGCTTCACATATCCCGATAGCTTTATTCTTTTTCACTTGTTTTTCGAGAAAAACGTCGAAAAATTGGCGTCCTGAAAAAAATACCCGTTCGTGCGGTTTCATGTGCTAGAGTAAAACTATAAGTTATATTAAATAATACGTAGTATCTTTTAAAAGAAGACATGTTGCGCGAAAAAGTAAACGCTAAATGGAGCATGTAGCGCTTATAATAGCGCGAGACCAAAAACGACCTTTCATGTTTTTCACTTGTTTTTCGAGAAAAACGTCATAAAATTGACGCTCTGAAAAACTCTTCCATACGGGCGGTATGATGTTCCCTAATAAAACTATAAGTCGTATTACTTCAAATCGAGTATCTTTTAAAAGGAGACATGTTGCGCAAGGTAGTACACCCCTAAATAAGCACCTAGCGTTCATAACCGCTTCACATATCCCGATAGCTTTATTCTTTTTCACTTGTTTTTCGAGAAAAACGTCGAAAAATTGGCGTCCTGAAAAAAATACCCGTTCGTGCGGTTTCATGTGCTAGAGTAAAACTATAAGTTGTATTAAATAATACGTAGTATCTTTTAAAAGAAGACATGTTGCGCGAAAAAGTAAACGCTAAATGGAGCATGTAGCGCTTATAATAGCGCGAGACCAAAAACGACCTTTCATGTTTTTCACTTGTTTTTCGAGAAAAACGTCATAAAATTGACGCTCTGAAAAACTCTTCCATACGGGCGGTATGATGTTCCCTAATAAAACTATAAGTCGTATTACTTCAAATCGAGTATCTTTTAAAAGGAGACATGTTGCGCAAGGTAGTACACCCCTAAATAAGCACCTAGCGTTCATAACCGCTTCACATATCCCGATAGCTTTATTCTTTTTCACTTGTTTTTCGAGAAAAACGTCGAAAAATTGGCGTCCTGAAAAAAATACCCGTTCGTGCGGTTTCATGTGCTAGAGTAAAACTATAAGTTGTATTAAATAATACGTAGTATCTTTTAAAAGAAGACATGTTGCGCGAAAAAGTAAACGCTAAATGGAGCATGTAGCGCTTATAATAGCGCGAGACCAAAAACGACCTTTCATGTTTTTCACTTGTTTTTCGAGAAAAACGTCATAAAATTGACGCTCTGAAAAACTCTTCCATACGGGCGGTATGATGTTCCCTAATAAAACTATAAGTCGTATTACTTCAAATCGAGTATCTTTTAAAAGGAGACATGTTGCGCAAGGTAGTACACCCCTAAATAAGCACCTAGCGTTCATAACCGCTTCACATATCCCGATAGCTTTATTCTTTTTCACTTGTTTTTCGAGAAAAACGTCGAAAAATTGGCGTCCTGAAAAAAATACCCGTTCGTGCGGTTTCATGTGCTAGAGTAAAACTATAAGTTGTATTAAATAATACGTAGTATCTTTTAAAAGAAGACATGTTGCGCGAAAAAGTAAACGCTAAATGGAGCATGTAGCGCTTATAATAGCGCGAGACCAAAAACGACCTTTCATGTTTTTCACTTGTTTTTCGAGAAAAACGTCATAAAATTGACGCTCTGAAAAACTCTTCCATACGGGCGGTATGATGTTCCCTAATAAAACTATAAGTCGTATTACTTCAAATCGAGTATCTTTTAAAAGGAGACATGTTGCGCAAGGTAGTACACCCCTAAATAAGCACCTAGCGTTCATAACCGCTTCACATATCCCGATAGCTTTATTCTTTTTCACTTGTTTTTCGAGAAAAACGTCGAAAAATTGGCGTCCTGAAAAAAATACCCGTTCGTGCGGTTTCATGTGCTAGAGTAAAACTATAAGTTGTATTAAATAATACGTAGTATCTTTTAAAAGAAGACATGTTGCGCGAAAAAGTAAACGCTAAATGGAGCATGTAGCGCTTATAATAGCGCGAGACCAAAAACGACCTTTCATGTTTTTCACTTGTTTTTCGAGAAAAACGTCATAAAATTGACGCTCTGAAAAACTCTTCCATACGGGCGGTATGATGTTCCCTAATAAAACTATAAGTCGTATTACTTCAAATCGAGTATCTTTTAAAAGGAGACATGTTGCGCAAGGTAGTACACCCCTAAATAAGCACCTAGCGTTCATAACCGCTTCACATATCCCGATAGCTTTATTCTTTTTCACTTGTTTTTCGAGAAAAACGTCGAAAAATTGGCGTCCTGAAAAAAATACCCGTTCGTGCGGTTTCATGTGCTAGAGTAAAACTATAAGTTGTATTAAATAATACGTAGTATCTTTTAAAAGAAGACATGTTGCGCGAAAAAGTAAACGCTAAATGGAGCATGTAGCGCTTATAATAGCGCGAGACCAAAAACGACCTTTCATGTTTTTCACTTGTTTTTCGAGAAAAACGTCATAAAATTGACGCTCTGAAAAACTCTTCCATACGGGCGGTATGATGTTCCCTAATAAAACTATAAGTCGTATTACTTCAAATCGAGTATCTTTTAAAAGGAGACATGTTGCGCAAGGTAGTACACCCCTAAATAAGCACCTAGCGTTCATAACCGCTTCACATATCCCGATAGCTTTATTCTTTTTCACTTGTTTTTCGAGAAAAACGTCGAAAAATTGGCGTCCTGAAAAAAATACCCGTTCGTGCGGTTTCATGTGCTAGAGTAAAACTATAAGTTGTATTAAATAATACGTAGTATCTTTTAAAAGAAGACATGTTGCGCGAAAAAGTAAACGCTAAATGGAGCATGTAGCGCTTATAATAGCGCGAGACCAAAAACGACCTTTCATGTTTTTCACTTGTTTTTCGAGAAAAACGTCATAAAATTGACGCTCTGAAAAACTCTTCCATACGGGCGGTATGATGTTCCCTAATAAAACTATAAGTCGTATTACTTCAAATCGAGTATCTTTTAAAAGGAGACATGTTGCGCAAGGTAGTACACCCCTAAATAAGCACCTAGCGTTCATAACCGCTTCACATATCCCGATAGCTTTATTCTTTTTCACTTGTTTTTCGAGAAAAACGTCGAAAAATTGGCGTCCTGAAAAAAATACCCGTTCGTGCGGTTTCATGTGCTAGAGTAAAACTATAAGTTGTATTAAATAATACGTAGTATCTTTTAAAAGAAGACATGTTGCGCGAAAAAGTAAACGCTAAATGGAGCATGTAGCGCTTATAATAGCGCGAGACCAAAAACGACCTTTCATGTTTTTCACTTGTTTTTCGAGAAAAACGTCATAAAATTGACGCTCTGAAAAACTCTTCCATACGGGCGGTATGATGTTTCCTAATAAAACTATAAGTCGTATTACTTCAAATCGAGTATCTTTTAAAAGGAGACATGTTGCGCAAGGTAGTACACCCCTAAATAAGCACCTAGCGTTCATAACCGCTTCACATATCCCGATAGCTTTATTCTTTTTCACTTGTTTTTCGAGAAAAACGTCGAAAAATTGGCGTCCTGAAAAAAATACCCGTTCGTGCGGTTTCATGTGCTAGAGTAAAACTATAAGTTGTATTAAATAATACGTAGTATCTTTTAAAAGAAGACATGTTGCGCGAAAAAGTAAACGCTAAATGGAGCATGTAGCGCTTATAATAGCGCGAGACCAAAAACGACCTTTAATGTTTTTCACTTGTTTTTCGAGAAAAACGTCATAAAATTGACGCTCTGAAAAACTCTTCCATACGGGCGGTATGATGTTCCCTAATAAAACTATAAGTCGTATTACTTCAAATCGAGTATCTTTTAAAAGGAGACATGTTGCGCAAGGTAGTACACCCCTAAATAAGCACCTAGCGTTCATAACCGCTTCACATATCCCGATAGCTTTATTCTTTTTCACTTGTTTTTCGAGAAAAACGTCGAAAAATTGGCGTCCTGAAAAAAATACCCGTTCGTGCGGTTTCATGTGCTAGAGTAAAACTATAAGTTGTATTAAATAATACGTAGTATCTTTTAAAAGAAGACATGTTGCGCGAAAAAGTAAACGCTAAATGGAGCATGTAGCGCTTATAATAGCGCGAGACCAAAAACGACCTTTCATGTTTTTCACTTGTTTTTCGAGAAAAACGTCATAAAATTGACGCTCTGAAAAACTCTTCCATACGGGCGGTATGATGTTCCCTAATAAAACTATAAGTCGTATTACTTCAAATCGAGTATCTTTTAAAAGGAGACATGTTGCGCAAGGTAGTACACCCCTAAATAAGCACCTAGCGTTCATAACCGCTTCACATATCCCGATAGCTTTATTCTTTTTCACTTGTTTTTCGAGAAAAACGTCGAAAAATTGGCGTCCTGAAAAAAATACCCGTTCGTGCGGTTTCATGTGCTAGAGTAAAACTATAAGTTGTATTAAATAATACGTAGTATCTTTTAAAAGAAGACATGTTGCGCGAAAAAGTAAACGCTAAATGGAGCATGTAGCGCTTATAATAGCGCGAGACCAAAAACGACCTTTCATGTTTTTCACTTGTTTTTCGAGAAAAACGTCATAAAATTGACGCTCTGAAAAACTCTTCCATACGGGCGGTATGATGTTCCCTAATAAAACTATAAGTCGTATTACTTCAAATCGAGTATCTTTTAAAAGGAGACATGTTGCGCAAGGTAGTACACCCCTAAATAAGCACCTAGCGTTCATAACCGCTTCACATATCCCGATAGCTTTATTCTTTTTCACTTGTTTTTCGAGAAAAACGTCGAAAAATTGGCGTCCTGAAAAAAATACCCGTTCGTGCGGTTTCATGTGCTAGAGTAAAACTATAAGTTGTATTAAATAATACGTAGTATCTTTTAAAAGAAGACATGTTGCGCGAAAAAGTAAACGCTAAATGGAGCATGTAGCGCTTATAATAGCGCGAGACCAAAAACGACCTTTCATGTTTTTCACTTGTTTTTCGAGAAAAACGTCATAAAATTGACGCTCTGAAAAACTCTTCCATACGGGCGGTATGATGTTCCCTAATAAAACTATAAGTCGTATTACTTCAAATCGAGTATCTTTTAAAAGGAGACATGTTGCGCAAGGTAGTACACCCCTAAATAAGCACCTAGCGTTCATAACCGCTTCACATATCCCGATAGCTTTATTCTTTTTCACTTGTTTTTCGAGAAAAACGTCGAAAAATTGGCGTCCTGAAAAAAATACCCGTTCGTGCGGTTTCATGTGCTAGAGTAAAACTATAAGTTGTATTAAATAATACGTAGTATCTTTTAAAAGAAGACATGTTGCGCGAAAAAGTAAACGCTAAATGGAGCATGTAGCGCTTATAATAGCGCGAGACCAAAAACGACCTTTCATGTTTTTCACTTGTTTTTCGAGAAAAACGTCATAAAATTGACGCTCTGAAAAACTCTTCCATACGGGCGGTATGATGTTCCCTAATAAAACTATAAGTCGTATTACTTCAAATCGAGTATCTTTTAAAAGGAGACATGTTGCGCAAGGTAGTACACCCCTAAATAAGCACCTAGCGTTCATAACCGCTTCACATATCCCGATAGCTTTATTCTTTTTCACTTGTTTTTCGAGAAAAACGTCGAAAAATTGGCGTCCTGAAAAAAATACCCGTTCGTGCGGTTTCATGTGCTAGAGTAAAACTATAAGTTGTATTAAATAATACGTAGTATCTTTTAAAAGAAGACATGTTGCGCGAAAAAGTAAACGCTAAATGGAGCATGTAGCGCTTATAATAGCGCGAGACCAAAAACGACCTTTCATGTTTTTCACTTGTTTTTCGAGAAAAACGTCATAAAATTGACGCTCTGAAAAACTCTTCCATACGGGCGGTATGATGTTCCCTAATAAAACTATAAGTCGTATTACTTCAAATCGAGTATCTTTTAAAAGGAGACATGTTGCGCAAGGTAGTACACCCCTAAATAAGCACCTAGCGTTCATAACCGCTTCACATATCCCGATAGCTTTATTCTTTTTCACTTGTTTTTCGAGAAAAACGTCGAAAAATTGGCGTCCTGAAAAAAATACCCGTTCGTGCGGTTTCATGTGCTAGAGTAAAACTATAAGTTGTATTAAATAATACGTAGTATCTTTTAAAAGAAGACATGTTGCGCGAAAAAGTAAACGCTAAATGGAGCATGTAGCGCTTATAATAGCGCGAGACCAAAAACGACCTTTCATGTTTTTCACTTGTTTTTCGAGAAAAACGTCATAAAATTGACGCTCTGAAAAACTCTTCCATACGGGCGGTATGATGTTCCCTAATAAAACTATAAGTCGTATTACTTCAAATCGAGTATCTTTTAAAAGGAGACATGTTGCGCAAGGTAGTACACCCCTAAATAAGCACCTAGCGTTCATAACCGCTTCACATATCCCGATAGCTTTATTCTTTTTCACTTGTTTTTCGAGAAAAACGTCGAAAAATTGGCGTCCTGAAAAAAATACCCGTTCGTGCGGTTTCATGTGCTAGAGTAAAACTATAAGTTGTATTAAATAATACGTAGTATCTTTTAAAAGAAGACATGTTGCGCGAAAAAGTAAACGCTAAATGGAGCATGTAGCGCTTATAATAGCGCGAGACCAAAAACGACCTTTCATGTTTTTCACTTGTTTTTCGAGAAAAACGTCATAAAATTGACGCTCTGAAAAACTCTTCCATACGGGCGGTATGATGTTCCCTAATAAAACTATAAGTCGTATTACTTCAAATCGAGTATCTTTTAAAAGGAGACATGTTGCGCAAGGTAGTACACCCCTAAATAAGCACCTAGCGTTCATAACCGCTTCACATATCCCGATAGCTTTATTCTTTTTCACTTGTTTTTCGAGAAAAACGTCGAAAAATTGGCGTCCTGAAAAAAATACCCGTTCGTGCGGTTTCATGTGCTAGAGTAAAACTATAAGTTGTATTAAATAATACGTAGTATCTTTTAAAAGAAGACATGTTGCGCGAAAAAGTAAACGCTAAATGGAGCATGTAGCGCTTATAATAGCGCGAGACCAAAAACGACCTTTCATGTTTTTCACTTGTTTTTCGAGAAAAACGTCATAAAATTGACGCTCTGAAAAACTCTTCCATACGGGCGGTATGATGTTCCCTAATAAAACTATAAGTCGTATTACTTCAAATCGAGTATCTTTTAAAAGGAGACATGTTGCGCAAGGTAGTACACCCCTAAATAAGCACCTAGCGTTCATAACCGCTTCACATATCCCGATAGCTTTATTCTTTTTCACTTGTTTTTCGAGAAAAACGTCGAAAAATTGGCGTCCTGAAAAAAATACCCGTTCGTGCGGTTTCATGTGCTAGAGTAAAACTATAAGTTGTATTAAATAATACGTAGTATCTTTTAAAAGAAGACATGTTGCGCGAAAAAGTAAACGCTAAATGGAGCATGTAGCGCTTATAATAGCGCGAGACCAAAAACGACCTTTCATGTTTTTCACTTGTTTTTCGAGAAAAACGTCATAAAATTGACGCTCTGAAAAACTCTTCCATACGGGCGGTATGATGTTCCCTAATAAAACTATAAGTCGTATTACTTCAAATCGAGTATCTTTTAAAAGGAGACATGTTGCGCAAGGTAGTACACCCCTAAATAAGCACCTAGCGTTCATAACCGCTTCACATATCCCGATAGCTTTATTCTTTTTCACTTGTTTTTCGAGAAAAACGTCGAAAAATTGGCGTCCTGAAAAAAATACCCGTTCGTGCGGTTTCATGTGCTAGAGTAAAACTATAAGTTGTATTAAATAATACGTAGTATCTTTTAAAAGAAGACATGTTGCGCGAAAAAGTAAACGCTAAATGGAGCATGTAGCGCTTATAATAGCGCGAGACCAAAAACGACCTTTCATGTTTTTCACTTGTTTTTCGAGAAAAACGTCATAAAATTGACGCTCTGAAAAACTCTTCCATACGGGCGGTATGATGTTCCCTAATAAAACTATAAGTCGTATTACTTCAAATCGAGTATCTTTTAAAAGGAGACATGTTGCGCAAGGTAGTACACCCCTAAATAAGCACCTAGCGTTCATAACCGCTTCACATATCCCGATAGCTTTATTCTTTTTCACTTGTTTTTCGAGAAAAACGTCGAAAAATTGGCGTCCTGAAAAAAATACCCGTTCGTGCGGTTTCATGTGCTAGAGTAAAACTATAAGTTGTATTAAATAATACGTAGTATCTTTTAAAAGAAGACATGTTGCGCGAAAAAGTAAACGCTAAATGGAGCATGTAGCGCTTATAATAGCGCGAGACCAAAAACGACCTTTCATGTTTTTCACTTGTTTTTCGAGAAAAACGTCATAAAATTGACGCTCTGAAAAACTCTTCCATACGGGCGGTATGATGTTCCCTAATAAAACTATAAGTCGTATTACTTCAAATCGAGTATCTTTTAAAAGGAGACATGTTGCGCAAGGTAGTACACCCCTAAATAAGCACCTAGCGTTCATAACCGCTTCACATATCCCGATAGCTTTATTCTTTTTCACTTGTTTTTCGAGAAAAACGTCGAAAAATTGGCGTCCTGAAAAAAATACCCGTTCGTGCGGTTTCATGTGCTAGAGTAAAACTATAAGTTGTATTAAATAATACGTAGTATCTTTTAAAAGAAGACATGTTGCGCGAAAAAGTAAACGCTAAATGGAGCATGTAGCGCTTATAATAGCGCGAGACCAAAAACGACCTTTCATGTTTTTCACTTGTTTTTCGAGAAAAACGTCATAAAATTGACGCTCTGAAAAACTCTTCCATACGGGCGGTATGATGTTCCCTAATAAAACTATAAGTCGTATTACTTCAAATCGAGTATCTTTTAAAAGGAGACATGTTGCGCAAGGTAGTACACCCCTAAATAAGCACCTAGCGTTCATAACCGCTTCACATATCCCGATAGCTTTATTCTTTTTCACTTGTTTTTCGAGAAAAACGTCGAAAAATTGGCGTCCTGAAAAAAATACCCGTTCGTGCGGTTTCATGTGCTAGAGTAAAACTATAAGTTGTATTAAATAATACGTAGTATCTTTTAAAAGAAGACATGTTGCGCGAAAAAGTAAACGCTAAATGGAGCATGTAGCGCTTATAATAGCGCGAGACCAAAAACGACCTTTCATGTTTTTCACTTGTTTTTCGAGAAAAACGTCATAAAATTGACGCTCTGAAAAACTCTTCCATACGGGCGGTATGATGTTCCCTAATAAAACTATAAGTCGTATTACTTCAAATCGAGTATCTTTTAAAAGGAGACATGTTGCGCAAGGTAGTACACCCCTAAATAAGCACCTAGCGTTCATAACCGCTTCACATATCCCGATAGCTTTATTCTTTTTCACTTGTTTTTCGAGAAAAACGTCGAAAAATTGGCGTCCTGAAAAAAATACCCGTTCGTGCGGTTTCATGTGCTAGAGTAAAACTATAAGTTGTATTAAATAATACGTAGTATCTTTTAAAAGAAGACATGTTGCGCGAAAAAGTAAACGCTAAATGGAGCATGTAGCGCTTATAATAGCGCGAGACCAAAAACGACCTTTCATGTTTTTCACTTGTTTTTCGAGAAAAACGTCATAAAATTGACGCTCTGAAAAACTCTTCCATACGGGCGGTATGATGTTCCCTAATAAAACTATAAGTCGTATTACTTCAAATCGAGTATCTTTTAAAAGGAGACATGTTGCGCAAGGTAGTACACCCCTAAATAAGCACCTAGCGTTCATAACCGCTTCACATATCCCGATAGCTTTATTCTTTTTCACTTGTTTTTCGAGAAAAACGTCGAAAAATTGGCGTCCTGAAAAAAATACCCGTTCGTGCGGTTTCATGTGCTAGAGTAAAACTATAAGTTGTATTAAATAATACGTAGTATCTTTTAAAAGAAGACATGTTGCGCGAAAAAGTAAACGCTAAATGGAGCATGTAGCGCTTATAATAGCGCGAGACCAAAAACGACCTTTCATGTTTTTCACTTGTTTTTCGAGAAAAACGTCATAAAATTGACGCTCTGAAAAACTCTTCCATACGGGCGGTATGATGTTCCCTAATAAAACTATAAGTCGTATTACTTCAAATCGAGTATCTTTTAAAAGGAGACATGTTGCGCAAGGTAGTACACCCCTAAATAAGCACCTAGCGTTCATAACCGCTTCACATATCCCGATAGCTTTATTCTTTTTCACTTGTTTTTCGAGAAAAACGTCGAAAAATTGGCGTCCTGAAAAAAATACCCGTTCGTGCGGTTTCATGTGCTAGAGTAAAACTATAAGTTGTATTAAATAATACGTAGTATCTTTTAAAAGAAGACATGTTGCGCGAAAAAGTAAACGCTAAATGGAGCATGTAGCGCTTATAATAGCGCGAGACCAAAAACGACCTTTCATGTTTTTCACTTGTTTTTCGAGAAAAACGTCATAAAATTGACGCTCTGAAAAACTCTTCCATACGGGCGGTATGATGTTCCCTAATAAAACTATAAGTCGTATTACTTCAAATCGAGTATCTTTTAAAAGGAGACATGTTGCGCAAGGTAGTACACCCCTAAATAAGCACCTAGCGTTCATAACCGCTTCACATATCCCGATAGCTTTATTCTTTTTCACTTGTTTTTCGAGAAAAACGTCGAAAAATTGGCGTCCTGAAAAAAATACCCGTTCGTGCGGTTTCATGTGCTAGAGTAAAACTATAAGTTGTATTAAATAATACGTAGTATCTTTTAAAAGAAGACATGTTGCGCGAAAAAGTAAACGCTAAATGGAGCATGTAGCGCTTATAATAGCGCGAGACCAAAAACGACCTTTCATGTTTTTCACTTGTTTTTCGAGAAAAACGTCATAAAATTGACGCTCTGAAAAACTCTTCCATACGGGCGGTATGATGTTCCCTAATAAAACTATAAGTCGTATTACTTCAAATCGAGTATCTTTTAAAAGGAGACATGTTGCGCAAGGTAGTACACCCCTAAATAAGCACCTAGCGTTCATAACCGCTTCACATATCCCGATAGCTTTATTCTTTTTCACTTGTTTTTCGAGAAAAACGTCGAAAAATTGGCGTCCTGAAAAAAATACCCGTTCGTGCGGTTTCATGTGCTAGAGTAAAACTATAAGTTGTATTAAATAATACGTAGTATCTTTTAAAAGAAGACATGTTGCGCGAAAAAGTAAACGCTAAATGGAGCATGTAGCGCTTATAATAGCGCGAGACCAAAAACGACCTTTCATGTTTTTCACTTGTTTTTCGAGAAAAACGTCATAAAATTGACGCTCTGAAAAACTCTTCCATACGGGCGGTATGATGTTCCCTAATAAAACTATAAGTCGTATTACTTCAAATCGAGTATCTTTTAAAAGGAGACATGTTGCGCAAGGTAGTACACCCCTAAATAAGCACCTAGCGTTCATAACCGCTTCACATATCCCGATAGCTTTATTCTTTTTCACTTGTTTTTCGAGAAAAACGTCGAAAAATTGGCGTCCTGAAAAAAATACCCGTTCGTGCGGTTTCATGTGCTAGAGTAAAACTATAAGTTGTATTAAATAATACGTAGTATCTTTTAAAAGAAGACATGTTGCGCGAAAAAGTAAACGCTAAATGGAGCATGTAGCGCTTATAATAGCGCGAGACCAAAAACGACCTTTCATGTTTTTCACTTGTTTTTCGAGAAAAACGTCATAAAATTGACGCTCTGAAAAACTCTTCCATACGGGCGGTATGATGTTCCCTAATAAAACTATAGTCGTATTACTTCAAATCGAGTATCTTTTAAAAGGAGACATGTTGCGCAAGGTAGTACACCCCTAAATAAGCACCTAGCGTTCATAACCGCTTCACATATCCCGATAGCTTTATTCTTTTTCACTTGTTTTTCGAGAAAAACGTCGAAAATTGGCGTCCTGAAAAAAATACCCGTTCGTGCGGTTTCATGTGCTAGAGTAAAACTATAAGTTGTATTAAATAATACGTAGTATCTTTTAAAAGAAGACATGTTGCGCGAAAAAGTAAACGCTAAATGGAGCATGTAGCGCTTATAATAGCGCGAGACCAAAAACGACCTTTCATGTTTTTCACTTGTTTTTCGAGAAAAACGTCATAAAATTGACGCTCTGAAAAACTCTTCCATACGGGCGGTATGATGTTCCCTAATAAAACTATAAGTCGTATTACTTCAAATCGAGTATCTTTTAAAAGGAGACATGTTGCGCAAGGTAGTACACCCCTAAATAAGCACCTAGCGTTCATAACCGCTTCACATATCCCGATAGCTTTATTCTTTTTCACTTGTTTTTCGAGAAAAACGTCGAAAAATTGGGCGTCCTGAAAAAAATACCCGTTCGTGCGGTTTCATGTGCTTAGAGTAAAACTATAAGTTGTATTAAATAATACGTAGTATCTTTTAAAAAGAAGACATGTTGCGCGAAAAAGTAAACGCTAAATGGAGCATGTAGCGCTTATAATAGCGCGAGACCAAAAACGACCTTTCATGTTTTTCACTTGTTTTTCGAGAAAAACGTCATAAAATTTGACGCTCTGAAAAACTCTTCCATACGGGCGGTATGATGTTCCCTAATAAAACT
>CAXARO010000761.1:0-31763 GCA_963971305.1 Arcuatula senhousia
TAATGCTAATAAACAACAATACCAAGTTTGGTTCCAATTGGACGGACGCCAAGTGATGACAATAGCTCACATGACTCTTATTTTTGCGTTTTCGAAAATAAAATGTTCTTGTTTTTAGCACACCTGACCCGAAGAGTCATGTGAGCTATTGTCATCACTTGGCGTCCGTCCGTCGTCGGTTAATTTTTTAAAACGTTAACTCCTCTGACACCATAAGTCCAATTGCAAACAAACTTGGTATGGTTGTTCATTAGCATTCGGTGCATAGAACTGATGTGGGGATTTTTGATTCGTCGTAAAACATGGCCGCCATGGCTTAAAATAAAACATAGGGGTAAACTGCAGTTTTTTTGCAAATAATTCAAAAACGGTTACAGATATCAAAATTCTGACACAGGTTAAAATTGATCAGCACCTCAAGATCTACCTACCCTGACATTTTGAAGAAAATCCAACAACCCATGTAGGAGTTATTGCCGTTTTTGAGCATTTTTTTGCAAATTCTGCACCTGTTTAGCTCAATATCTTAAAAACTATACCAGATATTTGAGAAATTTAGAATGCATGATGTTAAGCACATCAAGATCTACAAAATATGTCAACGTTGTAGGACCTTTCCTTTTAGGAGTTATTGCCAGAAATACGGGACGTTTATTTAACAGGTTTAAGTTTTGGTTTCATTGGACAGGAAATACAGCAAGTTCCTTGGATCAAGTTAGTTTACAGACAAAATGGTAATATTAGGTATTTGAAAAATATGGTTTCAAATTGTTGTTTATTCTTGCCACCATTTCAAAATGTATATACGTATATAAATGTAGTTGTTGATCCGAAGTTTTTAATGTCTTATAAAGATATTGATCGGTTTATTGATATGATTGGTTGTACTGAAGATATGTATATTAATAAACTTAAGATATGGTTTGGAACTGATGTCAAGGAAGGTGTGGCTTTCCAGGAGTTAATTTAATGTCTTTGTATGCAGGGTATACAGAGTTAAAGGACAAATACTTTGTAAATCTTGCGGATTTAAATAAATGTATAATAACTACTTATGGACAGTTTACACCAGTTAGGAGTACTTATGTGTATCCTTTTTAAATATGTTGTATGATATGTAATATAATTAAATGGGTTTATTAGCAATTGTTTTTTTTATTAAGTGTGGTCATAGGTCTGTATATAAAATTTACAGATATATGGTGTGGCCGGAGCAGTTAAAATGAATAAATACTGGAATGCCGTAGTGTAGTGCGCATGCGTGTAATGAAATGCAGTATTTGCAAAGAGGTACCAATTGGGCATTGTAATAACATCGAAAAAGAAAAAAAAAGAGTTTTCACTTTTGAAAATTGTGTATTTGGCAGTTTGAATTAGAATAGATTTACAATAAAAAAAGAGTTTACACTTTTTAAAATTTGTGAATGTCAATTAATCGGAAAATCAAGTCAAGATCAAAAGAAATCAAGTTAAGATCAAAAGATTTCAGCATTATTGACCTTTGACCTTTGATCAAGTGGGCGGAGCTTAATTACAGATTTCTTAACAATGTTTCAAAACTTGAAACACAGATCGTTCTTTATTTTTAGTGCTTAGATTTAGCCCTGTCTATAAACGCTTTAGCGCTTTGATTTTTAATGGGTATTTGACTGATATGGCAATTTGGTGAAAAAAAAAAAAAAAAAAAAAACATTTTGTAGTTTTAATTTTTTGAGTGTGATTAATGCGTAAATTGCAAGATTCTGGACGCGTACATTGCGACTTTGTGGTTTCTGATAAATTTCAAGTTGTTATTTACATAGTTTGTATATTAATTAGAAGTATACTATTGGGTTTGATTTCTGTTTATGGATATTAAATTTTTTTTTTTGAAAATAAAAAACGCACAAGAACAAAATGTGAAAAAGTATAAATGAATTGTAAATAAAACGACAGAGAAACAAGAAGTGTAATAGTATACAACTCCCCTAAAAACCCGAAAAAATATCATGTGAAAAAGTTTCCGAATTCGTAAATTGTGACTTTGTGGTTTCTGATAAATTTCAAGTTGTTATTTATGACATAGTTTTGTATATTAATTAGAAGTCTAATGTCGGGTTTTAGTTTTGGTTTTTGTTCATGGTTATTTAATTTTGAAAAAATCTTGAAAATAGATAACGCACAATAACAAAATATGAAGAAAGCACAAATGGATTGTAAATAAAACGACAGGGAAAAAGAATTGCATAGTCTTCAACCTCCTTTAAAATCCCCAAAAATCATGTCAAAAAGGGAAAAAAATCATGCAAAAATGATATAGAAGATTTCAACAAGCCAAAAAAAAAAATTAAATAATCAAGTCAAAATATAGTGATTTTTTTCTATAAGAAGAAGAGGTTGAAATATAAGTTACTTGTATGCATACCGAATAAAAAGTTTGGAAATTGATACTTACAAAAAGGATAGGCTGTTACCAATGAGGCTTTGTAATCACTTTTAGTTTTGTTTCACCTCTAGTTCCAATAACTATATTTAAATCTTTCATGTAATGAGTTCTTGTGTCGTATGCACACACTTTGGTTGGCTCTTCCATTGTTTCCATTATCATTTTAACAACTTCTGATACTTTCGATGTTAAGAATTTAGATTTTTCCATATATTTATCTTTATGAACATGTCTTTCTATTATGTGGTCCATTCGCGTCTGTTGACCTAATTGCTTGTGAAATGACCTTATCGAGAGTCAATTTGTAGATTGTTCTATTTTGTGTAATTTGGGGTCGTTAGTGTGTTACAATGCGGTCCGATTCCTCGTAACGGAGCAACGCCGAAAGCAAAATCACACCGGGCGCAATTCAATCAATTAGACGTCGAACTTGGTATTAAAATATCGCATATAGTATTTTAATAACGAATTCAGTTTAAATTTTCCGACATTTAGCGCAGTTTAAAAGATTATAGAAAATATATAAATTTTTGAAGGATCTTGATCCTGAACTTTATAATGAAGTTCAGGATCACAGAATTTTGAAAATGTTGGATTTCTAACAAATTAACATATTTATCTATGACTCTTGGCCAAAATGTTTATTAACTCAATGTTATTCAGATTATTATTGATATTTTCGAAACATTTTAAAGCTTTGTTTGAGTTGGAGAAAGAAATTCGATTTGCTCCATTACGAGTAATGGGACCGCATTGTAGCTCCGCCTAATCAAAGATTTTAAAGGAGTTACATTATAGTAGCTAGCTTCGTAGGGGCCTATATAAAGTTAATAAAATGGAAATGGAATAAGGGTAAAATAAATAAATAAATAAATAAAAACCTTATTTAGGTCAGCTGCAATACACTAGCTACAATAGTGTAGCTCCTTTGACATATTTGATTACATTTTTTCTATATTTTTTTGTAACAATACTGGATATGATTTAATTGCTAGCATTGTGCAACCAATTTATTTTTGTTAATGCTTGGGGTATCCTTAAAAATCTCTTTGAGCTACTAAAGCAAAAATGCCTTTGAATTCCCCTACCAACACGTAATAATTCTTGACGTGTTTGTGTTTACAACCTTGGTGTTTTTAAGGTGTTGGGTAGAGCTGTTTGGGGTACCGGTGGGGAGACAGATTGGAGATTGTATGAGTGAAGGTCGAATGTGACTGCTGGAATAGTAGTGGCTGAGATGGCTATAGTGTTGCAGACTGGGTGGTGTATTTTGTCTGTTTGAATAGCCCCACAACAGAAATAACCTAACGGTCCTTGGTTGTTGGCCTGAAACAATCGAAATAAAACTTAAATAAACTAAATAAGCTTTATTGGTCCGGATGCACGCACCAAGTGCGGCATCCGGCCAAACATTCTTTTTTATAGGAGATTAATTCAAGAATCCATTTAACCAATAAAATTCAATGTACTAATATTTTCGGAAGTAAACTTAATTTTCTTATAATAAATACTTTTCATTGGTCACTTGTGTCACATTCTTTTAATCTGGACACGTGAGAATATTTCTATAATGCTAATTAGCAGTGGACAATGTCCGGATTAACTTCACGTAATTCGCTTAGCTCAATCTGATAAAATGTCTAGCTTACAAAGAAGTGTGAAAATACCAAGAGCTAAAACATGTAAAACATGAATTTTAAATAAGCCCTTAATCAAACATATGTGGGAAAAAGGTGTCTAGAATGTTTTTATCTAAATCTTTTGTTATTACTGTAAAACATGTCTTTTTTTATTTGTTACCAGAGAAATATTTGACAATAAAATATATTAACAGCTAAATTATGAAACATTAAAATTTCAACAATTTCTTAACAGAAATTGTGATTTCAACAACTTTAAACTTTAAAAGTGCATCTATACAAAATGATACATTTTTACAACATAACAACTCTCCTGAGCCCCGCAAGCTTTGGCCCCCAAAGCTAAATTATGAAACATCTATAAAATATAAAAAATACATGCATAAGAAGAATAATACCAAGGACACAACATATACACAACAAACATCTAATCTTTTCAGTTTGTTGGTTCCACACAAGCAAATGCTACAACGTCGCCAAAATTTTGTATGAATACAACGATCTATTAAAAGATTTAAAAATAGTCAAAATAAATCATTATTGCAAAAAAAAAAAATTACATGTCCAAAACTGTTGTCAAGCAGTCTGTCAACTGTCCCCCTGTCTTGCAGGTGGCAGTACGTAGTCGGTCAAGGACAGGTTAATAGGAAAGTGAAATGGTGCCTACATATAAGTCCAGAAAAGACAATTACTGTTAAACTGCTGGGTGGAACCTGTACGAACCGTGGCCTATGCCTCATGAACCTACTAAAATACAATAAAACAGTTAAATAACATATATGCAACAATTCAATTTCACAATCATAACACAAGGTTCACAAAAATAAAGTATAGTTCAGTTATTTGTAAAGTTCATTGTGAGTGTACTGTAGATCATGTTCCCTACTACCCCTAACATACAATAAGATAATAATAATATATTTATATATATAAATGTGGTTGACAATCTATAACATAGGATATACGCTTCCTTGCTCTTTTTCATATTTAACATTTAATGAAGAATGGTCAGATGTTTGCTTTTAACAGTTTGATCTGGTAAAACAGTTGTTAACCCATGATGTATAATGAGTGCATAAGCCGAAAAAGGTTGGCTCAAAATTATCTTAAGTGTCTTCCAAGTTATAAAATCAATATCAATAATTGAAGGTACAGCAATAGATTGATCTGTGAGTTTGTTTGTAACATTAAATTGTTTCCAAGTAACATACAATTTCATATGAGGAAAAGCAGAAAGAGAAACATGTTTAATTACAGGTGAAGAAATATCCCAGTAGGATGGGCACAGAGACAATGGCACAACTGGTACAACTACACAACTGCCCCCCGATGTTAACTCAAGTGCAATTTTTGTTCCATCACTCAATTTCTTTTTCTTATATTGGTACAACATTCCAAAAATCAATATAATAATAACAATTACATTTAAAATTACAGAGACATGCATCCAAGAAAATTCTTTGGACATAAAGTCTAGTACAACTTGACTTGTTGTGATTTGGCTTTGTGTAGACGTGAGTGGGTTATAAATAAACGAGTGAGTGAGTGAGTTGGTGTTTTACGCCCGTGCAACGCTATATAGGTTATTTACAGGCGATGAACATGAAAAGGATGATACAATGAACATGAAATGATGATGATACAATGAACATGAAATGATGATGATAAATGAAATATGGGATTGGGATGGGACACAAAGGACCGGTAAATTTTGAAGAACCACAGGAAAAGGGGAGAGGTGGGTAGGGGCGGAAAATTTAGCCTATGTGGTGCACTACTTGGCGGTCCACAAAGGGGTCTTTTACGTGCATGAAGCGTGGCACTCCTCACACACGTTGGCCCACTATGGTCGGCGGTCAGGGTTTCCGTATTATAGACCTGACAACCCCCGCGGACGAGGGCTACCCTATTCAGCCACCTAGGGTACACACTTGGTCGCTCTGTGGGCTGAGCACTGACCCGACGTCAGAATCCCAAGACCCTTAGTCGCCTCTTACGACAATAAACGAAGGTACAGTTTGAGATTTAGCCTGTGCAAGTTGTTGCAAAATAAACATGGCCGTGGCCATTTTTCTTACTTTGAAAAATAAGTACAGACAAACTAAAAATAAAAATGCACAAAACCCTAATGAAACAAAAATCAAAATTGCAATTAGATCTGGCCATTCAGATTGAAGGAGTAAGTCACCTGTTAACAGTGGCTCTGTGAGAGTTTTAAAAATTAACTCATTTTTATACCCCGCCACACGAAGTGGCAGGGTATTATGTTATACCCTCAGTTTTTTTCGGTGTCTGTCCGTCCGTCTGTCCGTCTCCCGAAGGTTTCCGACCAATAACTTGAAAATGCGTCAAAGGATTTGAATGATATTTTGCACAGCTGTTTAGTACAATAAAATACAGGTCAAGTTCGATTTCCAGCATGATCCAAAAAATAGTTTTCGAGATAGGCCACTTTGAAAAATCAAATTTCATGAAATTTTGAGTTTCCGACCAATAACTTGAAAACGCGTCAAAGGATTTGAATGATATTTTGCACAGCTGTTTAATACAATAAAATACAGGTCAAGTTTGATTTCCAACATGATCCAATAAATAATTTTTGAGATAGGCCACTTTGAAAAATCAAATTTCAAGAATTTTTGAGTTTCCGACCAATTACTTGAAAACGCTTCATGGGATTCAAATGATATTTTGTACAGCTATTGAGTACAATAATATACAGGTCAAGTTCAATTTCCAGCTTGATATGAAAAATAGTTTTCGAGAAAGGCTACTTTGAAATCTAATTTTATGAACTTTTGATATTATAACGTGGCGGGGTATCATTTAATGTCCCATTACATGCCCTATTTTTCTTAGCTGCAGTGGCCATTTTCTGTAAGCTAAGATGTTGCTCTTGATCAGCTGCCAAGATATTTGACATATTATGTGAATAAATTTGAAAATTAGGAACTTGCAGAGCCACATGGGAGGGAAATAAAGTGTCACCCAGTATATGAGAAAGCCTATCCTCATTAAAAAAGTCCCGTGCGGGGCCCGGATGGTGAATAGGCCCGCAGCAAAGCCTAGCTTGTCGTAAGAGGCGACTAAGGGTCTTGGGATTCTGACATCGGGTCAGTGCTCAGCCCACAGAGCGACCAAGTGTGTACCCTAGGTGGCTGAATAGGGTAGCCCTCGTCCGCGGGGGTTGTCAGGTCTATAATACGGAAACCCTGACCGCCGACCATAGTGGGCCAACGTGTGTGGAGAGTGCCACGCTTCATGCACGTAAGAGACCCCTTTGTGGACCGCCCAGTAGTGCACCACATAGGCTAAATTTTTCCGCCCCTACCCACCTCTCCCCTTTTTCTGTGGTTCTTCAAAATTTACCGGTCCTTTGTTTCCCACCCCACCCCATATTTCATTTATCGTCATCATTTCATGTTCATTTTATCATCCCTTTCATGTTCATCGCCTGTAAATAACCTATAGAGCGATGCACGGGCGTAAAACACCAACTCACTCACTCACTCACTCATTAAAAAATTGTAAAAACAAAGCCAAATTAACTGGGTGCAAAATAGAAAAATCATTTGACACATTTATAAGGGAAGTTTCAGAATAGCAATCTACCAATTTTGGTGCAAAGGTTATGTTTGGTGAATACAAGGCACATCTACAAGGTATATCTACAACACAAAAAGAACAAGAAGGTATTAATTTCTGGTACTCTGGACATTTCAATGACAGGTCATTGAATGGATGGTAAATCAGCACAGATGTAGGAGATAACTCTACAATGTCTGTTTGCAAATGGTCCTGAAAGAATCTAAAATCACAAAATCTATTAATACTTTTAATGTTGTTAGTAAACAAGGCAATTGCGCAAGAGTGTACAGATAGGGGTTTTAATGCAAGACTAGATGGGCAATAAACATTTAGTCCATGCACACAGTTAGTAAGGTCATCAGAGGACAATGTCACATAGGAATCATGCATGTAAGTTACTGCTAGATATTTTGGTAAGGATGTTAGTTTAGTTGCATGCTTGGAAGTTTGGTTAACAGGAACAGGTACAGCAATTATTTTGTACAAGGACAAAGGTTTAGCCATTGAAGAGATGGGGATACGGATTGTTATGTAAAGGACTGAGTGATTTCGAGCAAAGAAGAAATTAGAATGAGTGTAGTAATAGTTAGGTTCGAAATGAGTTAAATAAAATCCAGGATAAGAATCAGTGAGGATTGCTTGAATTCTGTGCAGAGCTTGTGTCATGGCATGCTTAGGTATTAGAAAGGGTGAGATTCTACCTTCAACTAAGCTTTGAATACTTGCTTGTAATTGGTTGAGGTTTTCTCTCAGAATGTTACCATTGTTAACAAGGGTTATAAGAATTTGGGTGGTGTTAGTCATAGACTGCTGCAATTCTGAAAGAGACTGTGTAAAGGAATTAGTAATAGTCTGTATTTCCTGAGAATTCTGCTTGATACCCTGTAATAAAGTTTCAGTTCTGTTATCCATTAATGACATAAATGACGATAAATGTGCACCGTGTAGATTGCATTCGCAAGTTTTTGTGATCTTGAATTAAGAGCATTTATATGATTTGCTAACAGGCGAACATCTCCCATTGTTGCCAAACCAAAAAGACCTTTGGCGAGAGAACCTATAAATGGTAATAAACTACGTTTTGTCTTGCTTTGAGTCAAAAATTCAGCTTGTGGAATTAATGTATAAATAGATTTCAGAGTTTCTGACAAATGAGACTCTGTTGAATCATGTACAAAATGAATAAAATTGACCATATTATTTACAGAGTTACATTCATGACTTTTATGGTTACAATATGAAACCTTTGACAAGACAGTTCTCTTTGGGAGTTGGACCTTGAAGTTATGTCCATGTGGAGGAACGATTCTTGTTTGAACACAACACCATAATTTAGTCTTTGAACTACATCATTTGGGACATCTTTAGCTTTTATTGGGCTGACCATCAGAAACGCAATGAGGACCACGACTATCAGGATTTGGCTAGGCATTATTGTCTTGGAAAGTCCTAAAATATAAGAGTGAGTTGGTGTTTTACGCCCGTGCAACGCTATATAGGTTATTTACAGGCGATGAACATGAAAAGGATGATAAAATGAACATGAAATGATGATGATAAATGAAATATGGAGATGGGGTGGGAAACAAAGGACCGGTAAATTTTGAAGAACCACTGGAAAAAGGGGAGAGGTGGGTAGGGGCGGAAAATTTAGCCTATGTGGTGCACTACTGGGCGTCCACAAAGGGGTCTTTTACGTGCATGAAGCGTGGCACTCTCCACACACGTTGGCCCACTATGGTCGGCGGTCAGGGTTTCCGTATTATAGACCTGACAACCCCCGCGGACGAGGGCTACCCTATTCAGCCACCTAGGGTACACACTTGGTCGCTCTGTGGGCTGAGCACTGACCCGACGTCAGAATCCCAAGACCCTTAGTCGCCTCTTACGACAAGCTAGGCTCTGCTGCGGGCCTATTCGCCACCCGGGCCCCGCACGGGACTAAAATATAAGAGAGAGGAAAATTAATGTGGTTGGGTCGGTGTACAATATGTTGATCAGACATAAGTACTAGCACTAATAAAACTCACAAGTGAATGTGAATGGTGACCTTTACACATTAACAATTTCTGAATTTCTAAAAGAAGGTCAAATGTTTAAAATAAAATGAAAGAATTTTGTCGGCGCCTTAGACAATGCAACTTTGCCATACCTTAGAGTCATGCACTGTACACATGCATTTGCGGGTCATCATTTCTGATATATGGATCGATTTGCCCTAAATATTTATATAAACATTACAATTTTTACATTTTATTATTCACTAACTTAGTAACTTTTATATGTAACTATCAACACTTTAACCTAGTTTCTCTTTTTACGTTTAAAACAAGACTTTTTCTTTTTCCATTTTACTTTTCCTTTTTGAGTAAACCTATGATTTATATACTCTAGAGCATCAGGGTCAAAGCTGGAATCAGGTTCCCAAGTTCTTTCCCCTTATTTCCAAATAACTCTTATCTCACGTCTACCTCGCCTGAATCGTGCATATGGAAGAGTGTCAAATTCATAATATGTAATAGGTTTATCTCTATCATTTTGCGAAGCAGGCATATCATCATTTTCATTATTATCAGCTTGGCTTTGCTGATGGTCATTTGGTTGAGAAACAATAGGCTGATCATCATCTACATCATTTTCCTGATTATTTATTGGATCATTGTCTATCTGTCTATTTGTTCCTGAACTTCATCGTTTGCATTATCATCTGGCAAATCAAGTTTGTCTTGCAAGGCTGGGTCAACATAGCGCTTTAAGTGGCATGCATTCATAAAGGAAGGGTGAATTTTGTTTGTTGAAGTGTTTACTAACTTGTAAGTGAAATTTGGGCCTTTCATCATAATGCGATATGGACTTTCACATTTATCATAAAGTTTTGCAGTTTGGCCTACTGGAATTTTATTGATTGCTTTCAAAACTAAATCACCTACAGAAAAATCTGGAATTTTGGCATTTCTATCATGTCTTTCTTTATCTTTTTGCTTATGAACCTTGTCATTTTCTGTGGCTATTTCATGAACAATTTGCAATTTAGCCTTAATTTCATCAATATGATCTTTTGCTGACTGACCTAAATTGTCTTTCGGTTCAACTGCAATGTCAAAAGGTAATCTCATGTCTTCTCCAAACATCATATGAAAAGGGGAATACTCAATTGTATTAGATGCAGGGGATTTCCTAAATGCCATCATAATGCTAGAGAGGTAAAGCGGCCACTCAGCTTGGCGCTTTTCACTGTAAGTGCGTAGTGATTGTGCAAGGGTAGAATTTTGGCGCTCTACCAATCCATTTGCGGATGGTAGGAAGAGGTATGATGACGGGTTATCTGAAATATTTCGCACATCGCATTTACCAGATTTGACATGAAGTTGCGCCCTCTATCTGAAAATAAGACTGGCATGGCACCATATCTACAAATAATGTTATCATAAATGACTCTGGCAATTTCCTTTGATTCTTGTGTTCTCAAAGGAAATGCTTCTGGATTTGACACGCTGAATGGACTATTGGCAACGCGACGGGTGTGCTATAGCAAGCAGGAACTGCTTACTCTTCCGGAGCACCTGAGTTCACTCTTGTTTCGACTGGAGTTCGCGTTGTTGATTGATATTCAGTTGTTTTGTGTTTCCATGTTTTACGTGTTGTCTGTTTTTGTCCCGTTCTTGTTTGTGTTTACTGGTTTAGTCTCTGCCCTTTCGGACTTTTGACATTCGGATACCCCATTGGTACCTCTGCTTCTTTCTGGCCACCTAGTAAATGAATCAATGCATAACAAAACATACTGGTAACCATCTGCACTCTTCTGTAGAGGACCTAAAATGTCTATCTGCCATCTCTGAAATCTTCCTACTTGTGGCATGGAACCTAAAGGAGGGTTAAATTTGTTAAAGTCCCGCTTTGCCATCTGGCAACGGTTGCAAGCTTTGACATCATTGTACACAGAGGACCACCAGTACTTATCTCTTATAGAATCATAAGTCTTTTGAATACCTAAATGACCCCCACCTGCCAATGAAGCATGATAAGAACGTAACAAGTCTGAACGAAGAGCTTTAGGGACACAAAGTTGTTTGATTGATCTATGTTCCCTTGACATTTTTCTAACCCTATTTTGTCCCATATGAAATAACAACCCATTTACAATTTCATAATTTTGAGCTTCCGTTACACACTTGATACGCTCTTTTTCACCTTGTGGTAAGTCCCCATTTTTAAAGTATGCAATAATGTCCTTGAAGTCTGGGCTTTCAGTCTGCAATTTAAAGAAAGATTCTGTGTTCTGTAAGGCATTCTCAAACGCCTTGTCATCTGTAGCTGCAACAAAAGCTGTATCTGAATCTGGAATTGAGAAACTCACTTCCACAAACTCTGTCTCGTTGGAAGTTGAGAATACTGAAAAAGAATTGAGATAAGTGTCCTTGCCTGTTACAGCTGAATCTGTTGCATCAACCTGATCAGGAACCTGTTGAGAAAAAGATTCATCATTATTGTTATATTCGCGCCTGCTTAATGCGTCTGCCACTACATTTAATTTGCCTGGTTTATGAACCACATCATACTGATATTCTTGCATTTTGATTGCCCAACCTTGCAAGCGAGTTTCATTGTGATTGGCCTTTTTGAGCCAACACAGAGCCTTGTGGTCCGTGTAGATAACAAATTTGTTATTAGCTAAATATGGATGATATGCCTTAACACCACAAAAGATAGCTAAACATTCTTTGTCAGTAATTGGGTACCTACGTTCAATTTTTGAAAGTGATCTACCTCCATAACAAATAACATTATTTTTGCCATCACCGGCAATGCAGGATATGTAATTATTCAATAATTAAGTAAAAAGGCAGAAAAAACAGACGACTTCATTTTGAGCACAGCAATAAACTACATCAGGGCACATAAATCAACCGTTTTTCCCTTTCGCTCTTTCAATACAGTGATATCTTCGTGAGCTTGTTCACAGTTCGAGTTTTCCTTTTCAAGTGTTCTTGTTAGCAATAACTAACGATACTTTAAATGTCCATATTACATAGTATTTGGATACCCAGAAACAGAAAAGTGGTCGTTGTAGCTTTAATATGTAAGTGTTCTTGTTAGCAATTACAAACGAGACTTAAAATGTCGAAATTATGTCAGATGATTGTTTCAATTAGTTTGTAACAGTTTGTTGTAATGAGATGATCAAATGTTTATGTCTATAGTTTCTCACCCTTAGATCGCAATGGAAAAGAGGGGTTTGGCGCCATAAAACCTGCTTCAACCCACCATTTCTTTTGAAATGCCTGTTCCAAGTCAGGACAATTGCGATCTTAAATTTCTCTGGTATGTTTTTACCTTGTTTTGACTATATGAGATTGGCCCCGTGCGGGGCCCGGGTGGCGAAAAGGCCAGCAGCAGAGCCTAGCCTGTCGTAAGAGGCGACTAAGGGTCTTGGGATTCTGACGTCGGGTCAGTGCTCAGCCCACAGAGCAACCAAGTGTGTACCCTAGGTGGCTGTATAGGGTGGCCCTCGTCCGCGGGGGTTGTCAGGTCTATAATACGGAAACCCTGACCGCTGACCATAGTGGGCCAACGTGTGTGGAGAGTACCACGCTTCATGCACGTAAAAGACCCATTTGTGGACCGCAAAGTAGTGCACCACATAGGCTAAATTTTCCGCCCCTACCCACCTCTCACCTTTTACTGTGGTTCTTCTAAATTAACCGGTCCTTTATTTCCCACCCCACCCCCATATTTCATTTATCATCATCATTTCATGTTCATTTTATCATCCTTTTCATGTTCATCGCCTGTAAATAACCTCTATAGCGTTGCACGGGCGTAAAACACCAACTCACTCACTCACTCACTCTATATGAGATTGATCATCCCAGTTCGGTAATTTTGTTGTTACCTTTATTTACATGGTAATACCAAGAAACAGAAAACACAAAACAACTGAATATCAATCAACAACGCGAGACTATATCACACAATTCCAACTGCAATTTAGTTAGTCAGTTAGTGGCGATTGGCAAAAGTGAAATCGAACCTCAAAACTTCGTAAACACATACAAGAATGTAGACATTAAACATATGCATTTTTATTTTGACTTAATATTAAATGCAACTTCACCCTTTTCATACTTCATCATAGTCTTTTAAGAGTTTTACATAGTGTTTGTTATTTTGAGGCTGATACACTATGGTTTTCAAAGTTTTGTTCATTTAGGGTTTTGGCCAGAACGTCACCGACGAGTCTCTTTTAGATGAATTGCGCTGTTCTCCTGTTTTAGGTTGGTTTGGCTTTATATGTGTTGTCAAAGAATTAATCTTAAAATTAAGAAATGTATTTACTTTCTTCATCTTCTCCTGTAAGGTCTTTACAGTGAAGACGTTTTTAGGGAAGAGGCCACGTTCAATGCCCTCGCACAACAACCTGTTGGCCGTGGCCTCATCCCCCTTCCAAGCATTGGCATTGCAAAAGGTCAGAATAAACTCATTCTGGGCTGATGAAAAAGGTCAATGTATTGACACAACATTACGATAATTGTACAATGATTTCCTAGGTGGAACATCGCGACTAACAAGAAAATTAATATTCGGGGGAAAATCGACTCTGTCGATGTTACTCCAGCACGTATGAAGTATTTCAATTGTGTCACGATTTGTTCAGCGGCACCCAAACCGATGTCATTTTATCATTTTTAAAGGAAATTGGACTTTATTCAAAAATATAGATCTGTTTTTTCTAAGACATAGTTATTGTAAAATTACTGTTTTATTATTACTTGCTTTGTTTTTGTTATTGTTTCCTTATGATTAGTTTTATATTTTAGTTTGTCCATTTTTAATGTTTGCTTTTTATCAATTTATCTTTTCATACCTTTTGTTTGATATACGGTCTTTTGACTCCGTTTTATTTCTAATTTTGATTTAATTATTGTAACATGTTGATGTCCTGATTATGGCTGAAATATCGCCGACGGGACAATAAGCAATCAACAATCAATCAATCGGGGGGAAATCAGTCGCTGACGGGTGTCATACAGCAAACAGGAACTGCTTCCTCTGCCGGAGCACCTGAGCTTACTGTTACATCGTGTGAGAGTTAACTTTAAAGGTAAAACGTAATGAACAAAAAGATGTTTTCTTTACTTTTGAGAAAGAGGCAAAAACGACAGGAGTTACTTATTGTTGTTGCATGGAATCTCAAGTGCGATATTTCAATAAACAGGGTTGCCACGCACCCGGGAAAAGTCCTTGAATTTCGAAATTGTCGTTCCTGGTCGGGAAATGTCCGTGTAAACGCGATTAAGCGAAAACATCCGTGGAAAATCCTTGATTTTGATCAGTTTTGTCGCGATTAGTCAGTTCGCCACGAGTTGTCTTTCCTTTGCTTAAGATAGAAATGTTCGTCCCATATGGAACGTCGTACTTCAAGTTTAAAGTAACAGTATTATTGGGGCGAAAGAATTGGGCCGAGTTTGACCAGACTCTAAATCTTTTCGGCGTTTGTTTCTAACGAATTTGTTGAGCATGATGCGGCCGGCAATTTGACCTAGATAAAAATAAAAATTATGGCGGTTTTCATGAATGCTTTTTTTTCAATTTCCAGCTAAAAGGAACGAATTCATCCCTCCCACAACTCACTGTGAACTCTAACACGATTAAGGAAAATGTGTTAATCCATTACATGAAAGCTTTATCGTGTGAAAACATTGAAGAAATACATTTCGAACCAAGAACATTGACGATTGGGAAACAATATTCTGAGGTAAAAACAGCCGAAGCTGTCGTGGAACTTGCTGAATGTAAGAGTCTGAACTCTTTGTGTATCGAGAGGGTCTTATACTTAAATCCATCACAATTACTCTATCTGTTGTGTGAACTGAAACAATTAAAAGTATTGAAATTTAGTCCTAGGTGGATCAGGGGATTGTCCGCGTGGCGAGACATTGGTATATTGAATTCATTAATCGAATTCGGTGATGACTTTACCACATGTATTTGAGAGCAGAAAGGGGTCTCTCTACCTCCCATTTTGACTCGATGTTTGACACAGCCCCCTACTGGGCTAAAGGAGATTTAGATTCTGATAGTTGTTCGTCGGCGACAATGATATATCAAGAGTTCTCTGATGACGACACTGATGTTGGGACTGATGTTTTTTTTTCGGATGATACAGTGGCTTATGATCATGATGATGCAGATATTTAGTCTTTAAGGTATGTGAAGTCTAAATGAAATATACAGGTTTATCCAAGGGCACACTGAGAAAACAGACAAAAACAAACATCGAACATGAAGACCTGAAACCAAAAGACAGTTTGAGGAGTTGCCTAATAAAAAACAATACATATGAAGCATTTAATGTGGAAAATCCATAGCAAGATCACTGAGAGAAGCAAAGGTGTACCAAAGGGGTAATCAGTATCATAAAACCGTAAAGACAAAGACAAAACCGGCAGACAAAAAATCATCACAACAAAACAAACCACATAACAACAAAAAAAACACACACACATAACAACAAAACCGCATTCAGCAACGCGAACTCAAGTCGAAACGAGAGTGAACTCAGGTGCTCCGGAAGAGAAAGCAGTTCCTGCTTGCTCTAGCACACCCGTCACGTTGCCAAAGATCGACTAAGTGTTGGTCAAATCCGGAAAGGATGACATTACAAAACTCTATGTCAAACCAACATCTGAGAATTGAGGGATTTGTTAATAAAATATGTGATTTCTCTTTCATATCACTTGTTTTACAAGTACATAATTTAATTTGGTATGTAACGCTCAATTTGATTGGTTGGACCAACCCATGTTATTTTGTATAATATGGTTTGGTCTTGTGACGTCACTAACATCTTCATCCGCGACGGCATTTTCGAAATAGTCCCTATGATTTTTTGTTGTTGAATATTCGATAGTTAATATAAATCTTACGAAATTAAATTATAAGGAATGTAATAATCGCGCTTTATTAAGCGTAAAACGACCCTACCCATTTTATACCCGTATAAAATGACCAACTATTCAAGTCATTCCTTAAATGGATTTATCATTGCTCGAACACATTGACAGTAAATGGTTATGGCATGAAAAAAAATATATAAGATAATACAATACTGTCAAATACAAATACATATGAAACTGTAAACTGGAATTTTCTTTTATGAATTTAAGACAGGCTTTAGTAAAGACTAAGGCACTATGATGAAATAATGCATTTATCGAACAAAAAAGAATGGTGTATGTCTCAGCTTTACAATTGCGATATATCCTTGAAAACGGTTGAAAATCCTTGAAAAACCCTGGAAATATCCTTGAATTTGATGGTAAAAAAGAGTTGCAACCCTGAATAAAGAAGACAAATACGTATATATATCATTAAACAACTTGGTGACCAAATAGTTAATATGTTTTCTTATAAGTATTATTATAATCATTATATGAAATAGCTTGTTGTTTTGTTTTCATGTATTACTTTGCACAGGGCTATATATTCATCACTTTCCACATTATACCACTATATATCTGCAAATTCTTTGTGGACGTATAAAAAGAGAAATTCTGGCCTGACATTACTCCATCAAATTTATTGTTTAAAGATCTCAGATGTTTCACTACTCCTGGAAAATGTTCCCCCAACTTCTCTAATGCATCTAAATTATGTTAATACCATCCGCATCAGTTTGCCTAGGGCTGTATTTTAGATTATTTGACTGATAATCAAACAGTTGAATGGTTTCACTCAGGTCACCGGTTATTAAGTTTTTAAGAACAACATTGAAAGAGTTAACTGAAGCTTTCCTAATTCTCGCTGCTCCTTCAGTGTCCTTCACAGTTTCTGCAGTTTTGTATCCTTTGGTTTTTCTTATTTGACTTAATGTTTTAATTTTATTTTGCAATTGTGTAGTATCACTAAAAAAATTAAAAACAGCCGAAGCTGTCGTGGAACTTGCTGAATGTAAGAGTCTGAACTCTTTGTGTATCGAGAGGGTCTTATACTTAAATCCATCACAATTACTCTATCTGTTGTGTGAACTGAAACAATTAAAAGTATTGAAATTTAGTCCTAGGTGGATCAGGGGATTGTCCGCGTGGCGAGACATTGGTATATTGAATTCATTAATCGAATTCGGTGATGACTTTACCACATGTATTTGAGAGCAGAAAGGGGTCTCTCTACCTCCCATTTTGACTCGATGTTTGACACAGCCCCCTACTGGGCTAAAGGAGATTTAGATTCTGATAGTTGTTCGTCGGCGACAATGATATATCAAGAGTTCTCTGATGACGACACTGATGTTGGGACTGATGTTTTTTTTCGGATGATACAGTGGCTTATGATCATGATGATGCAGATATTTAGTCTTTAAGGTATGTGAAGTCTAAATGAAATATACAGGTTTATCCAAGGGCACACTGAGAAAACAGACAAAAACAAACATCGAACATGAAGACCTGAAACCACAAGACAGTTTGAGGAGTTGCCTAATAAAAAACAATACATATGAAGCATTTAATGTGGAAAATCCATAGCAAGATCACTGAGAGAAGCAAAGGTGTACCAAAGGGGTAATCAGTATCATAAAACCGTAAAGACAAAGACAAAACCGGCAGACAAAAAATCATCACAACAAAACAAACCACATAACAACAAAAAAAACACACACACATAACAACAAAACCGCATTCAGCAACGCGAACTCAAGTCGAAACGAGAGTGAACTCAGGTGCTCCGAAAGAGAAAGCAGTTCCTGCTTGCTCTAGCACACCCGTCACGTTGCCAAAGATCGACTAAGTGTTGGTCAAATCCGGAAAGGATGACATTACAAAACTCTATGTCAAACCAACATCTGAGAATTGAGGGATTTGTTAATAAAATATGTGATTTCTCTTTCATATCACTTGTTTTACAAGTACATAATTTAATTTGGTATGTAACGCTCAATTTGATTGGTTGGACCAACCCATGTTATTTTGTATAATATGGTTTGGTCTTGTGACGTCACTAACATCTTCATCCGCGACGGCATTTTCGAAATAGTCCCTATGATTTTTTGTTGTTGAATATTCGATAGTTAATATAAATCTTACGAAATTAAATTATAAGGAATGTAATAATCGCGCTTTATTAAGCGTAAAACGACCCTACCCATTTTATACCCGTATAAAATGACCAACTATTCAAGTCATTCCTTAAATGGATTTATCATTGCTCGAACACATTGACAGTAAATGGTTATGGCATGAAAAAAAATATATAAGATAATACAATACTGTCAAATACAAATACATATGAAACTGTAAACTGGAATTTTCTTTTATGAATTTAAGACAGGCTTTAGTAAAGACTAAGGCACTATGATGAAATAATGCATTTATCGAACAAAAAAGAATGGTGTATGTCTCAGCTTTACAATTGCGATATATCCTTGAAAACGGTTGAAAATCCTTGAAAAACCCTGGAAATATCCTTGAATTTGATGGTAAAAAAGAGTTGCAACCCTGAATAAAGAAGACAAATACGTATATATATCATTAAACAACTTGGTGACCAAATAGTTAATATGTTTTCTTATAAGTATTATTATAATCATTATATGAAATAGCTTGTTGTTTTGTTTTCATGTATTACTTTGCACAGGGCTATATATTCATCACTTTCCACATTATACCACTATATATCTGCAAATTCTTTGTGGACGTATAAAAAGAGAAATTCTGGCCTGACATTACTCCATCAAATTTATTGTTTAAAGATCTCAGATGTTTCACTACTCCTGGAAAATGTTCCCCCAACTTCTCTAATGCATCTAAATTATGTTAATACCATCCGCATCAGTTTGCCTAGGGCTGTATTTTAGATTATTTGACTGATAATCAAACAGTTGAATGGTTTCATTCAGGTCACCGGTTATTAAGTTTTTAAGAACAACATTGAAAGAGTTAACTGAAGCTTTCCTAATTCTCGCTGCTCCTTCAGTGTCCTTCACAGTTTCTGCAGTTTTGTATCCTTTGGTTTTTCTTATTTGACTTAATGTTTTAATTTTATTTTGCAATTGTGTAGTATCACTAAAAAAATTAAAAACAGCCGAAGCTGTCGTGGAACTTGCTGAATGTAAGAGTCTGAACTCTTTGTGTATCGAGAGGGTCTTATACTTAAATCCATCACAATTACTCTATCTGTTGTGTGAACTGAAACAATTAAAAGTATTGAAATTTAGTCCTAGGTGGATCAGGGGATTGTCCGCGTGGCGAGACATTGGTATATTGAATTCATTAATCGAATTCGGTGATGACTTTACCACATGTATTTGAGAGCAGAAAGGGGTCTCTCTACCTCCCATTTTGACTCGATGTTTGACACAGCCCCCTACTGGGCTAAAGGAGATTTAGATTCTGATAGTTGTTCGTCGGCGACAATGATATATCAAGAGTTCTCTGATGACGACACTGATGTTGGGACTGATGTTTTTTTTCGGATGATACAGTGGCTTATGATCATGATGATGCAGATATTTAGTCTTTAAGGTATGTGAAGTCTAAATGAAATATACAGGTTTATCCAAGGGCACACTGAGAAAACAGACAAAAACAAACATCGAACATGAAGACCTGAAACCAAAAGACAGTTTGAGGAGTTGCCTAATAAAAAACAATACATATGAAGCATTTAATGTGGAAAATCCATAGCAAGATCACTGAGAGAAGCAAAGGTGTACCAAAGGGGTAATCAGTATCATAAAACCGTAAAGACAAAGACAAAACCGGCAGACAAAAAATCATCACAACAAAACAAACCACATAACAACAAAAAAAACACACACACATAACAACAAAACCGCATTCAGCAACGCGAACTCAAGTCGAAACGAGAGTGAACTCAGGTGCTCCGGAAGAGAAAGCAGTTCCTGCTTGCTCTAGCACACCCGTCACGTTGCCAAAGATCGACTAAGTGTTGGTCAAATCCGGAAAGGATGACATTACAAAACTCTATGTCAAACCAACATCTGAGAATTGAGGGATTTGTTAATAAAATATGTGATTTCTCTTTCATATCACTTGTTTTACAAGTACATAATTTAATTTGGTATGTAACGCTCAATTTGATTGGTTGGACCAACCCATGTTATTTTGTATAATATGGTTTGGTCTTGTGACGTCACTAACATCTTCATCCGCGACGGCATTTTCGAAATAGTCCCTATGATTTTTTGTTGTTGAATATTCGATAGTTAATATAAATCTTACGAAATTAAATTATAAGGAATGTAATAATCGCGCTTTATTAAGCGTAAAACGACCCTACCCATTTTATACCCGTATAAAATGACCAACTATTCAAGTCATTCCTTAAATGGATTTATCATTGCTCGAACACATTGACAGTAAATGGTTATGGCATGAAAAAAAATATATAAGATAATACAATACTGTCAAATACAAATACATATGAAACTGTAAACTGGAATTTTCTTTTATGAATTTAAGACAGGCTTTAGTAAAGACTAAGGCACTATGATGAAATAATGCATTTATCGAACAAAAAAGAATGGTGTATGTCTCAGCTTTACAATTGCGATATATCCTTGAAAACGGTTGAAAATCCTTGAAAAACCCTGGAAATATCCTTGAATTTGATGGTAAAAAAGAGTTGCAACCCTGAATAAAGAAGACAAATACGTATATATATCATTAAACAACTTGGTGACCAAATAGTTAATATGTTTTCTTATAAGTATTATTATAATCATTATATGAAATAGCTTGTTGTTTTGTTTTCATGTATTACTTTGCACAGGGCTATATATTCATCACTTTCCACATTATACCACTATATATCTGCAAATTCTTTGTGGACGTATAAAAAGAGAAATTCTGGCCTGACATTACTCCATCAAATTTATTGTTTAAAGATCTCAGATGTTTCACTACTCCTGGAAAATGTTCCCCCAACTTCTCTAATGCATCTAAATTATGTTAATACCATCCGCATCAGTTTGCCTAGGGCTGTATTTTAGATTATTTGACTGATAATCAAACAGTTGAATGGTTTCACTCAGGTCACCGGTTATTAAGTTTTTAAGAACAACATTGAAAGAGTTAACTGAAGCTTTCCTAATTCTCGCTGCTCCTTCAGTGTCCTTCACAGTTTCTGCAGTTTTGTATCCTTTGGTTTTTCTTATTTGACTTAATGTTTTAATTTTATTTTGCAATTGTGTAGTATCACTAAAAAAATTAAAAACAGCCGAAGCTGTCGTGGAACTTGCTGAATGTAAGAGTCTGAACTCTTTGTGTATCGAGAGGGTCTTATACTTAAATCCATCACAATTACTCTATCTGTTGTGTGAACTGAAACAATTAAAAGTATTGAAATTTAGTCCTAGGTGGATCAGGGGATTGTCCGCGTGGCGAGACATTGGTATATTGAATTCATTAATCGAATTCGGTGATGACTTTACCACATGTATTTGAGAGCAGAAAGGGGTCTCTCTACCTCCCATTTTGACTCGATGTTTGACACAGCCCCCTACTGGGCTAAAGGAGATTTAGATTCTGATAGTTGTTCGTCGGCGACAATGATATATCAAGAGTTCTCTGATGACGACACTGATGTTGGGACTGATGTTTTTTTTCGGATGATACAGTGGCTTATGATCATGATGATGCAGATATTTAGTCTTTAAGGTATGTGAAGTCTAAATGAAATATACAGGTTTATCCAAGGGCACACTGAGAAAACAGACAAAAACAAACATCGAACATGAAGACCTGAAACCAAAAGACAGTTTGAGGAGTTGCCTAATAAAAAACAATACATATGAAGCATTTAATGTGGAAAATCCATAGCAAGATCACTGAGAGAAGCAAAGGTGTACCAAAGGGGTAATCAGTATCATAAAACCGTAAAGACAAAGACAAAACCGGCAGACAAAAAATCATCACAACAAAACAAACCACATAACAACAAAAAAAACACACACACATAACAACAAAACCGCATTCAGCAACGCGAACTCAAGTCGAAACGAGAGTGAACTCAGGTGCTCCGAAAGAGAAAGCAGTTCCTGCTTGCTCTAGCACACCCGTCACGTTGCCAAAGATCGACTAAGTGTTGGTCAAATCCGGAAAGGATGACATTACAAAACTCTATGTCAAACCAACATCTGAGAATTGAGGGATTTGTTAATAAAATATGTGATTTCTCTTTCATATCACTTGTTTTACAAGTACATAATTTAATTTGGTATGTAACGCTCAATTTGATTGGTTGGACCAACCCATGTTATTTTGTATAATATGGTTTGGTCTTGTGACGTCACTAACATCTTCATCCGCGACGGCATTTTCGAAATAGTCCCTATGATTTTTTGTTGTTGAATATTCGATAGTTAATATAAATCTTACGAAATTAAATTATAAGGAATGTAATAATCGCGCTTTATTAAGCGTAAAACGACCCTACCCATTTTATACCCGTATAAAATGACCAACTATTCAAGTCATTCCTTAAATGGATTTATCATTGCTCGAACACATTGACAGTAAATGGTTATGGCATGAAAAAAAATATATAAGATAATACAATACTGTCAAATACAAAGTCCCGTGCGGGGCCCGGGTGGCGAATAGGCCCGCAGCAGAGCCTAGCTTGTCGTAAGAGGCGACTAAGGGTCTTGGGATTCTGACGTCGGGTCAGTGCTCAGCCCACAGAGCAACCAAGTGTGTACCCTAGGTGGCTGAATAGGGTGGCCCTCGTCCGCGGGGGTTGTCAGGTCTATAATACGGAAACCCTGACCGCCGACCATAGTGGGCCAACGTGTGTGGAGAGGGCCACGCTTCATGCACGTAAAAGACCCCTTTGTGGACCGCCCAGTAGTGCACCACATAGGCTAAATTTTCCGCCCCTACCCCCCTCTCCCCTTTTTCCTGTGGTTCTTCAAAATTTACCGATCCTTTGTGTCCCACCCCATCCTCATATTTCATTTATCATCATCATTTCATGTTCATTTTATCATCCTTTTCATGTTCATCGCCTGTAAATAACCTATATAGCGTTGCACGGGCGTAAAACACCAACTCACTCACTCATGTCAAATACAAATACATATGAAACTGTAAACTGGAATTTTCTTTTATGAATTTAAGACAGGCTTTAGTAAAGACTAAGGCACTATGATGAAATAATGCATTTATCGAACAAAAAAGAATGGTGTATGTCTCAGCTTTACAATTGCGATATATCCTTGAAAACGGTTGAAAATCCTTGAAAAACCCTGGAAATATCCTTGAATTTGATGGTAAAAAAGAGTTGCAACCCTGAATAAAGAAGACAAATACGTATATATATCATTAAACAACTTGGTGACCAAATAGTTAATATGTTTTCTTATAAGTATTATTATAATCATTATATGAAATAGCTTGTTGTTTTGTTTTCATGTATTACTTTGCACAGGGCTATATATTCATCACTTTCCACATTATACCACTATATATCTGCAAATTCTTTGTGGACGTATAAAAAGAGAAATTCTGGCCTGACATTACTCCATCAAATTTATTGTTTAAAGATCTCAGATGTTTCACTACTCCTGGAAAATGTTCCCCCAACTTCTCTAATGCATCTAAATTATGTTAATACCATCCGCATCAGTTTGCCTAGGGCTGTATTTTAGATTATTTGACTGATAATCAAACAGTTGAATGGTTTCATTCAGGTCACCGGTTATTAAGTTTTTAAGAACAACATTGAAAGAGTTAACTGAAGCTTTCCTAATTCTCGCTGCTCCTTCAGTGTCCTTCACAGTTTCTGCAGTTTTGTATCCTTTGGTTTTTCTTATTTGACTTAATGTTTTAATTTTATTTTGCAATTGTGTAGTATCACTAAAAAAATTAAAAACAGCCGAAGCTGTCGTGGAACTTGCTGAATGTAAGAGTCTGAACTCTTTGTGTATCGAGAGGGTCTTATACTTAAATCCATCACAATTACTCTATCTGTTGTGTGAACTGAAACAATTAAAAGTATTGAAATTTAGTCCTAGGTGGATCAGGGGATTGTCCGCGTGGCGAGACATTGGTATATTGAATTCATTAATCGAATTCGGTGATGACTTTACCACATGTATTTGAGAGCAGAAAGGGGTCTCTCTACCTCCCATTTTGACTCGATGTTTGACACAGCCCCCTACTGGGCTAAAGGAGATTTAGATTCTGATAGTTGTTCGTCGGCGACAATGATATATCAAGAGTTCTCTGATGACGACACTGATGTTGGGACTGATGTTTTTTTTCGGATGATACAGTGGCTTATGATCATGATGATGCAGATATTTAGTCTTTAAGGTATGTGAAGTCTAAATGAAATATACAGGTTTATCCAAGGGCACACTGAGAAAACAGACAAAAACAAACATCGAACATGAAGACCTGAAACCAAAAGACAGTTTGAGGAGTTGCCTAATAAAAAACAATACATATGAAGCATTTAATGTGGAAAATCCATAGCAAGATCACTGAGAGAAGCAAAGGTGTACCAAAGGGGTAATCAGTATCATAAAACCGTAAAGACAAAGACAAAACCGGCAGACAAAAAATCATCACAACAAAACAAACCACATAACAACAAAAAAAACACACACACATAACAACAAAACCGCATTCAGCAACGCGAACTCAAGTCGAAACGAGAGTGAACTCAGGTGCTCCGGAAGAGAAAGCAGTTCCTGCTTGCTCTAGCACACCCGTCACGTTGCCAAAGATCGACTAAGTGTTGGTCAAATCCGGAAAGGATGACATTACAAAACTCTATGTCAAACCAACATCTGAGAATTGAGGGATTTGTTAATAAAATATGTGATTTCTCTTTCATATCACTTGTTTTACAAGTACATAATTTAATTTGGTATGTAACGCTCAATTTGATTGGTTGGACCAACCCATGTTATTTTGTATAATATGGTTTGGTCTTGTGACGTCACTAACATCTTCATCCGCGACGGCATTTTCGAAATAGTCCCTATGATTTTTTGTTGTTGAATATTCGATAGTTAATATAAATCTTACGAAATTAAATTATAAGGAATGTAATAATCGCGCTTTATTAAGCGTAAAACGACCCTACCCATTTTATACCCGTATAAAATGACCAACTATTCAAGTCATTCCTTAAATGGATTTATCATTGCTCGAACACATTGACAGTAAATGGTTATGGCATGAAAAAAAATATATAAGATAATACAATACTGTCAAATACAAATACATATGAAACTGTAAACTGGAATTTTCTTTTATGAATTTAAGACAGGCTTTAGTAAAGACTAAGGCACTATGATGAAATAATGCATTTATCGAACAAAAAAGAATGGTGTATGTCTCAGCTTTACAATTGCGATATATCCTTGAAAACGGTTGAAAATCCTTGAAAAACCCTGGAAATATCCTTGAATTTGATGGTAAAAAAGAGTTGCAACCCTGAATAAAGAAGACAAATACGTATATATATCATTAAACAACTTGGTGACCAAATAGTTAATATGTTTTCTTTATGTATTATTATAATCATTATATGAAATAGCTTGTTGTTTTGTTTTCATGTATTACTTTGCACAGGGCTATATATTCATCACTTTCCACATTATACCACTATATATCTGCAAATTCTTTGTGGACGTATAAAAAGAGAAATTCTGGTCTGACATTACTCCATCAAATTTATTGTTTAAAGATCTCAGATGTTTCACTACTCCTGGAAAATGTTCCCCCAACTTCTCTAATGCATCTAAATTATGTTAATACCATCCGCATCAGTTTGCCTAGGGCTGTATTTTAGATTATTTGACTGATAATCAAACAGTTGAATGGTTTCATTCAGGTCACCGGTTATTAAGTTTTTAAGAACAACATTGAAAGAGTTAACTGAAGCTTTCCTAATTCTCGCTGCTCCTTCAGTGTCCTTCACAGTTTCTGCAGTTTTGTATCCTTTGGTTTTTCTTATTTGACTTAATGTTTTAATTTTATTTTGCAATTGTGTAGTATCACTAAAAAAATTTTTCAAATGCTTTGTTTAATTTTCCCTAGTTTTATATATTAAAACAGGTAGTGCTGTTTTTATTTGTGAGTTGTTCCTTTTGTCATTTGAGGAAATAAATGACCTTTTCAATTTCAAATTCTTTAGTTTGTTGCAATCCTTCATTATAACATCAAACAGAGCATCCCAAGTGTGTGTTGTAACAAAAGGAGATTAGCATAAATAAATTTTATAATTATAAAAAGTTTTTTGCACATTCCAGTTACATTTTTATTCAATAAAGTTAGTGAAATTTCTTTACTGTATTTAGGCGAACCTCGGTAAGAGCCACTTCTTAATTGATGGAACAGCCAAATTAATTGGTCAGCGTCACTTTTGCAATTTCGCCATTTTGGATGAAAAATTTTTCCTTTGTTAAAATACGAAAATCGATTTCATTTTCCCACCCTCCACACCCTTTATACATAGTTAAATACATAAATAGATAAATACATTATTATTTTATTTCTTTTTGCTCTTTGTTAGTTTGTTCCTTTATTACATATGTAAATATATTTCATTTGGACTTTGTTTTCTTTTACTGCATTTTGGCATTTTTTACTTTGACCCACCTTTGATGTTATGTATAAAGCATTTGTTATAACATTTTGAGTATGCAGTAATACCTAGTCACAATCTTAAACATGTCAGTTACTAGTATTATATATTAACACAGGTAGTGCTGTTATTATTTGTGAGTTGTTCCTTTTGTCATTTGAGGAAATAAATGACCTTTTCAATTTCAAATTCTTTAGTTTGTTGCAAGCCTTCATTATAACATCAAACAGAGCATCCCAAGTGTGTGTTGTAACACAAGAGGCTCCCAGGAGCCTGAATCGCTCACCTGACATATGTGCCTGAAGTAAAGGTTATAAGGCAAAATCTATTTAACGTTGAAAGGGTTATAAGATTAATAAGAGTGTGATCTGACAATATGGTGGATTTAAAGGTGCTGATCACTTTTGTTCTCAATCAAAACCTAAAAATCTGTCACCCTTTTTGAGTTATTTGCAAAAAAATGCAGTTTAACATAATGTTCTATTTTTAGCCACAGCGGCCATGTTTTACAACCAATCAAAAATCCCCACAACAGTTCTATACACCTAATAATAATAAACAATAATACCAAGTTTGGTTCCATTTGGACTTAAAGTGTCAGAGGAGTTAACGTTTTCAATGTAATGAGGAAATGCTGTTAAAATGCTAAATTTTGACGTTCTAAGGGCAATAACTCCTAAAAGGAAAGGTCCTACAACGTTGACCCTATTACATATTTAGTAGATCTTGATGTGCTTAACAATATGCAATTTAAATTTCTCAAATATCTTGTATAGTTTTCAAGATATTGAGCTAAACAGGTCCAAAATTTGCAAAATATCCACAAAAAGGGCAATAACTCCTACATGGGTTGTTGGATTTTCTTCAAAATTTCAGAGCTGGTAGATCTTGAGGTGCTGATCACTTTTGTTCCCAATCAAAATTTTGAAATCTGTCACCGTTTTAGAGTTATTTGCAAAAAACTGCCATTTACCCCTATGTTCTATTTTTAGCCACAGCGGCCATGTTTTACGACCAATCAAAAATCCCCACATCAGTTCTATACACCTAATGCTAATTAACAACTATACCAAGTTTGGTTCCATTTGGACTTAAAGTGTCAGAGGAGTTAACGTTTTCAATGTAATGAGGAAATGCTGTTAAAATGCTAAATTTTGACATTCTAAGGGCAATAACTCCTAAAAGGAAAGGTCCTACAACGTTGACCCTGTTACATATTTTGTAGATCTTGATGTGCTTAACAATATGCAATTTAAATTTCTCAAAGATCTTGTATAGATTTCAAGATATTGAGCTAAACAGGTCCAAAATTTGCAAAATATCCACAAAAAGGGCAATAACTCCTACATGGGTTGTTGGATTTTCTTCAAAATTTCAGAGCTGGTAGATCTTGAGGTGCTGATCACTTTTGTTCCCAATCAAAATTTTGAAATCTGTCACCGTTTTAGAGTTATTTGCAAAAAACTGCCATTTACCCCTATGTTCTATTTTTAGCCACAGCGGCCATGTTTTACGACCAATCAAAAATCCCCACATCAGTTCTATACACCTAATGCTAATAAACAACTATACCAAGTTTGGTTCCATTTGGACTTAAAGTGTCAGAGGAGTTAACGTTTTCAATGTAATGAGGAAATGCTGTTAAAATGCTAAATTTTGACATTCTAAGGGCAATAACTCCTAAAAGGAAAGGTCCTACAACGTTGAGTGAGTGAGTGAGTTGGTGTTTTACGCCCATGCAACGCTATATAGGTTATTTACAGGCGATGAACATGAAAAGGATGATACAATGAACATGAAATGATGATGATAAATGAAATATGGGGGTGGGATGGGACACAAAGGAACGGTAAATTTTGAAGAACCACAGGAAAAAAGGAGAGGTGGGTAGGGGCGGAAAATTTAGCCTATGTGGTGCACTACTTGGCGGTCCACAAAGGGATCTTTTACGTGCATGAAGCGTGGCACTCTCCACACACGTTGGCCCACTATGGTCGGCGGTCAGGGTTTCCGTATTATAGACCTGACAACCCCCGCGGACGAGGGCCACCCTATTCAGCCACCTAGGGTACACACTTGGTCGCTCTGTGGGCTGAGCACTGACCCGACGTCAGAATCCCAAGACCCTTAGTCGCCTCTTACGACAAGCTAGGCTCTGCTGCGGGCCTATTCGCCACCCGGGCCCCGCACGGGACCCTGTTACATATTTAGTAGATCTTGATGTGCTTAACAATATGCAATTTAAATTTCTCAAATATCTTGTATAGTTTTCAAGATATTGAGCTAAACAGGTGCAAAATTTGCAAAAAATCCACAAAAAGGGCAATAACTCCTACATGGGTCGTTGGATTTTCTTCAAAATTTCAGGGTAGGTAGATCTTGAGGTGCTGATCACTTTTACCCTATGCCAGAATTTTGATATCTGTAGCCGTTTTTGAGTTATTTGCAAAAAACTGCATTTTACCCCTATGTTCTATCTTTTGCCATGGCGGCCATGTTTTACGACGAATCAAAAATCCCCACATCAGTTCTAAGCACCGAATGCTAATGAACAACCATACCAAATTTGGTTGCAATTGGACTTATGGTGTCAGAGGAGTTAACGTTTTAAAAAGTTTACGGACGACATACTGTATTCTTGTTTTGTGTGGTATGATTTGAAGCAAGGATAGATACACAGAGAAACTTCACATTGTTCACATCTGTATGCGCTTTCACGTCCAGGACGTTTTCGTTTTTTCCCTGCAGCTGACAAAATTTCTCTCTAAGCAGGATTACAAACAATACATATTCATTAAACTAAATATTAACAAATATATAAATTATTCAAATATCACAATGCCCGAAGGCTAAAGATTCAATGCAATGTAAAAAATAACGTTTATCATCAAAGTTGCATAAACAGTTTTTTATTTAAATGATTCACAGAAATTTCATGGTTACTTCTTTTAATAATTTTCATACCATTGAAAATACTTAATTTTGAAAGAGACAATGTTTATATTATGTTCTCTATCATATATTTGTTAACTTTTTTAGCTGTTTTCTTTTCCAAATTTGGTCCAAGCTTAAAACTGTACACTTTCGGCCGCAATCCAACAATCTCTGTGATGAGAATACCTGAAAATATAAATATATAAATTATGTAAATACAATCATATATGTAAAACACCATGTGTAAAAAAAAACATTTTTAAATGGTTTGGTTTTTTAAAATGTTTTTTTTTAATATTTTGGTTTTGTTATGTTAATACTTTTCAAATATGTAATTTTGAAAGTTAAAATGATTTTTTATAAATAACTACCATTATACTTTTCATTACAAATTCGTTTTTGTTATGTTGATAATTTTTAAATATGTATTTTTTAAAATTTTAAATTGAAATAAAATTAAAGAAATAAGAACTACTATACCTTTCATTTCATCCTTGAAAAAACCTGCCTGGCGTTTATGCACATTTAAGTGTAGCTTGTGTTCCACCCGATAATCAGAAAAGTCAAAATTACTTATGTTTTCCAAATCCTTGTTAATATCTTTTGCAAAAATTTCCTAGCATAAGCTGTCAGTATTGGTAACAAAAGGCTCCCAGGAGCCTGAATCGCTCACCTGGTCTTGATGTCAACCCTATGAAGGACTTTGTAGAGCTAAATAAGCTGAACATTTAAGCAAGCAACAGCCTTCATTCTGAGAATACTTCATTCTGTAGGCCAAAACCGTGAAAATGTGTTAATTTAGGGGCAGTTATCCCAATAAGGGATCATATAACAATGTTGTTGTGAAAAGGAGCTGAACATATAAGCAAGCAACAGCTTTTCTCTATCTGCGATAAGCCAAAAACACTTTTTTTTCCTTTAAGGGGCTGTAACCCCTGTATGGGGTCATCTGACAACTTCGACCCTACGAAGATTTTAATACAGCTAAATGACCTGAATATTTCAGAAAGCAACAGCTTTTTCATCTGCAATAGTTTTCATTCTATAGGCCAAAAACAATATTTTTCGGCTTTAAGGAACTGTAACCCCTATAAGGGGTCATTTGACAACTTCAACCTTATGAAGACTTTTGTAGAGCTAAATGAGCTGAACAATTAGGCAAGCAACAGCTTTTCTCTATCTGCAATTATTTTCATTTTATAGGCCAAAAACACAATTTTTTGCCTTTAAGGGGCTGGAACCCCTATAAGGGGTCATCTGACAACTTACTTCGACCCTAGGAAGACTTTTTTGCCAGATCACGATAGCAAAGAAATTCATACAAAAGCTAATGAGTATGATCATATCTTAACCAACCACAGAGGTAAACATGAAGTTATCCTTACTGATCTTGTTTATTGCAATTCTAACAGTATGCTGTCTGTTGACATGGTTCTTAGGAAAATCGGAGAAGAAAATGGTATTTCAAAATATGGAGGGGATGCAAGGAGCTGGACTTTCATTTGCTGTGATGGTTTGCCTTATCAACTTATTAGTAAATTGTAGAATGATGCTGT
>CAXARO010000762.1:0-94352 GCA_963971305.1 Arcuatula senhousia
TTTAATTTTTCTGTTCTGATAGTGTTAATATTATAATAATTATTAATATTGCATTCATTAACATAATATTCAGATTTCGTTCCGTGTACCGCTCAGTTAACCGTGTACCGCTCCGTGTACCGTGTACCGTTTACCGTGTGCACTCCGTGTACCGTGTGACAGGGAACTTTGAATGATTAAGAAAGTGTTCGATATTTTTCATCATAACACTGCTTCAGGTCTGGCTCAAATGGCATGTATGATTCCCTGCACAAGGCTAAATTAACCACTCTTATCCATTCTCCCTTTTCCAGTGGCTGTTAAAAATATATTCACGCATTGTGTCCCCAATTCCTCAAATTCATTATCATATCACCCATAATTATTGTGTTTGTCTTCCTGACATTACCGAGTTAGCACTGTATTGAAGCAAAGTTATGTTGTAGCAAACTAACTACTTTAGCATCAAATAGAAAATGCTATTCTGAGCATTTTGTAGATTTCATTAAGTATGTAAAAAACATTAAAAAATGAAATAACCTTAGTGAGCACGTTCACATACCCCACGCATCCACATTATGGACAAAGATTATCTATTAAAAGATAGGAATCAAGAAAGTCGTTAAACAGGAAGTAGATGATCCACAGACCTGAAAACAAATCCCATCATATGGGACCCCTACATAAAGTTCCACACAAAATATAAAAAGTCTTTGACTATTTATATTTTGTAGAGAAATCTTTTACGGAAATTTTCAACCTTCAAAATTCAGCGAAAAAAGTATAGGTTGTCTTGTTAAACAGGAAGTAGATGATCAGCAGACCTGAAAACGTATCCCATCATATGTGACCCATACTTGACGTTTCATACAAAATATCAAAAGCTTAGGATTAATAGGAGCTGAGAAATCTGTTAAAAAATAATCAACCTTCAAAATTTAGTGAAAAAAATATATACATGTAATTTGGCTTTTTAGTTGACAGACTTGAAAACAGATCCCACCATATGGGACCCCTAACTGAATCTACGTTAAAAATAAGAAAAGTCTATGACTAATAGTTGCAGAGATATCTGTTACATATATTTTCAACCCTGAAAATTTAGTGAAAAAAGTCTAAAACATTGAAAAGTCAAAAACGAAAATTAGTATTGAATAAAAGTACCCAAAGCCAAAAGATTCGAACAGGGAAGCCAATTCCAGCACCAAGGATATCGACCATCTGCATACAGACATGCATGCCAAAGTAGTCCCACTTTAGCATTCGAACTACAAAAACTTCAAAAAAAACCCGTCATATTTTTAGACATAAACACCAGACAGACAAAAACAAATACGCTTATAACAACACAACTGAAATTATATGTATCAAAATTCAAGTCAAGTCAATTCTAACCTTTGCCATCACATTAAAAAAGAATAAAAAAAAACCTTATCGCACCTTACTAAGCGCTTATTCGAGTCGATCGACAAAGTCGAAGGCAATCATATAGCGATTCACAGTATTTCCACGCATAATTTGATAATGATCACCTGAATTGTTCTACAAAAAGTTCGTTTATATGTGTCAACAAAGAATCGTCTTATGCAGACAAACATTATCACCTCACCTCCCTCATGTTCATCTCTGTGATTTAGCCGAATTCCTGATGCATGTTGAAACTGACTAGCTGGTACCCAAACTTCGGCATATGATGTTTAACCTAGTGCATCATAACAAGAGGATAAAAAAAACTTGCGTATTTCTACCGCTGTTATTAAATCCTGCGATGAATTGCCAGATCATGGTTATATCATTGATTTGAAAGACAATGGCGGATCCAGAGGTTTTTTTCTAGAGTTTGAACTTCCTTTATTGGAACTATTTTTATAGTTTCTGACAGTTTTTTTTTAAATAAGCCTAGACACTGCCAGGACTGAATTCATGTGTATAGGCAGCACTCCTTCTGTCAAATGTATGGAATCGCCTCAGCAAGTCAACATTCATTACACCGTACAAATAACAAAAAAAAGGTCGGCAAACTTTTGATTACGACTTGAAGTGAGAGGAATGACACAGTTTAAAGGTCAAATTTTCAATCTTAAAATCACTCTACTCAATTATAGGTGTACATGTTATTTTTTCTTGGATATTTGAGATTGATCCTCCAGTTTAACTTTTTTTAAAACATGTATTACATACAGTGGCGGATCCAAGGGGTGTCATCTGGTGCACGTGACACCCCTGAGGTTTCACTTGCAATATATAAATAACATATAGCTGAGAGGGTGATAGAGTAGATTGATACCCTGAGAAAAGGATTGTAAACTGAGGCGCAGCCGAGGTTGACAATGTCTTTTCGGCGCACGAGAGGGTGATAGATAAGAAATTATCACCCGCTGGATTTTGTTTTTGAAATAAATCATATGATAGATTGAATTGTTTAATTTAAAATTGTTAGGAAAAAATCTTATGAAGTATAATAAAGTAAAATAAAATCGAACACACAGGGTAGGCTTGATGCATGTCGCTGCGTGTAATTGCTTAATAAACATCCCATAGGTTAATTACGCTTTTGACAACACTCTCTTTACTTTTGATCAGTGATCGAAGTGTTAAGTATCAATATCAAAACCCACGTTTTCAATAATGACGTAAGGATCTCTTTATATTCTATAATTTGTAAAAATCCACATCTTTAAATAGAAACAGTACATACAGCACTCGCATATAAAAAGTTCTGCATGAATTCCAGCATTTTTTAACTTTATATTTGAGTCATGTTTTACATGTATACTGTTCAGAAATGTAAAGGACGATTATAAATTAATAAATTGCATTTAAGTTAAAAACAAATTTGAAAAATAACTTAAATTTTTCCTCGAAGACGTAACCTTGCCCCGAGAAGCATAGCATTCTTAATTGTACGTGTTGCCTAATAAATAAAAGAAGTCAATAATTTTGTAGTACATCAATCATCCATTTTACGAATCTCACCAGGGACTAACATTCTGATTGTCATAAACCCGACATCTGAGGTTTCGTCTTGCGAATAAGCCCACAGCAGCGCTTAACCTTGTCGGTAAAAGTCCAACTTAAAAATCTTTAAAACTTGACTAGGATGTGTGCACCAGGTGGTTGAATGAGATAGCCCTGTCAAATTGAATACCGTGGTCACCAGGCTATAATACGGTAAAGCCGATCACAAACCATAGTTGTGCACCGTATTGGGGAAAATGTTACCCATAGGATCATCATACAGGGGGTTATTGCCCATTCAAATTCTTTTTTAGCCCAATTAGAGGGGCTTTTTGGGGGCATATAAATCATGACATATAGACAAACAATGATTATGTAGACATAAAAAAACGTGAAAGTCAGTCAGGACTCTGGACAAGGATGGATAACTCTATCCTAAATTATTATCTTTTCTAATATGGAAGATCAGTAATAACCAAATATTTACTAAATTGTATGTTAAAATCTTTGTCTTCATTATTAATAATCCATATAAATAGATCTTTTCTATTAATGGATTTTAATGCAGTGTATTTCGTATATAAATTTGAAAGAAAATTATGTCTATGGAAATCATAAAGTGGACATTCCAGGGGAAATGAAGTTTCTATCTTATTTAGATTACAATATTGAAAAAGTCTCTTACATCTGGGTTCATACCCATCCCTCATTTTTCCAGTGGCATTCAACACCTTTCTCCCTAATTGGCCTTGTGTTCCTTTTTCCTCCACTTCTTCATTGTGTCACCCCTCTCATATCCATCTACCCGATATAGCAGAAATTGTAATGTAAACCAATTAACCAACGAACTAAATCTAGTTGTAAAAAATATCGCAACCTAGTTCTTAAGCTTAAGTCTAATAAATACGAATGACAATTCTGCCTCTTTTAAGTGATTAATATACGATATTTGATTATCTCATGAATTCCAAGATTTTTTCCACATTGCCCGTTTTAAAGCAGTTTAATATTTATCATGTGTGGGCTGAAAAGAGAATCGATCTTCTGGGGCTGCATTTGCAATCTAAAGCCAACTGCGTAACCTTAGATTATACTCTAACATAAGAACTATGTTACTTTAAAATGGTAAAAAATTATGTCCCGTGCGTGACCCGGCAGGCGAATAGCTTGTCGGTTGAGTCTACTAAAAGAGCGCCCAGAAACCATGCATGCAGAGGGACAGGCTGCTAAGCTCATAAAGGTGCGCTATATAAATGAATGCCGAGGTCGTCAGGATATAATGCGGAAAACCTGAGTGCAAACCATAGTTGGCCAACGTGTGTACAAAAGTTACATCTTTCATGCAGGTAAATAATCCTTTGTGGACTGCCAAGTAGTGCACCAAATAGACTAAATTTTCCGCCCAACCCACCTCTCCCCTTAAAGCTTTTCATGTGGATTTTTCCCACCTTACCCAATATTACATTTCTCATCATCATTTCTGTTCATTTTATCACCCGTTTCATGTTCATAACCTTTAAATGACCTATATAGCGTTGCAAGGGCGAAAAACACCAACTAACTTACTCACTCCCTAATCCCGTTTAATAATTTCCTTGCTTTTTAATGTCATCAAAAATACCAAGAAGAACTATTTAGAGAGTACAAGAAGACTCTAAGATGAGGTCGAACTCATTCTCCTATATTTCCTCTCAGATAGCTAATTACCTTATTAACCTTTGATGTTGCTTTACTGATATGTTGCTTCAGCTTAGATCATCTAATAACTCCACTCCTAGATATGCGTATCGATGTACTGTTGTTTATACATGTCCAATCATTTCATAGCTCTTTATTATTGGTGTCGTCTATCTGTTTGCTATTGTACGTAGCATTTGACCGGATCGACTGTCATTTGCCATTTTCTGCTTACAAAGTGGGAGTTGTCAGGTTTAGTATCGTCCTCCGAGATAATGGATCGATAGTGGAGTGAGTCATCTGCAAACAGCCTCAAAGTTATTTTCTGTGATATCGAGTTGCCCCTGTCATTAATGGAGATTAGGCAGTAGAGAACGCCCAGGACCATTCCTTGTGGGACTTTAGTAACTATTCATTCGGTATGTTTTTTATCTAAGTCATATTTTTACTTGAACAATACTTTTTAGCTCACCTGACCCGAAGGGTCATGTGTGCTATTGTCATCACTTGGCGTCCGTCGTCCGTCGTCCGTAAACTTTTTTAAAACGTTAATTCCTCTGACACCATAAGTCCAATTGCAACCAAACTTGGTATGGTTGTTCATTAGTATTCGGTGCTTAGAACTGATGTGGGGATTTTTGATTCGTCGTAAAACATGGCCGCCATGGCTAAAAATAGAACATAGGGGTAATATGCAGTTTTTTGCAAATAACTCAAAAACGGCTACAGATATCAAAATTCTGGCATGGGTAAAAGTGATCAGCACCTCAAGGTCTACCTACCCTGAAATTTTGAAGAAAATCCAACGACCCATGTAGGAGTTATTGCCCTTTCTGTGGATTTTTTGCAAATTTTGCACCTGTTTAGCTCAATATATTGAAAAGTATACTAGATTTTTGAGAAATTTAAATTGCATATTGTTGAGCACATCAAGATCTACAAAATATGTAATAGGGTCAACGTTGTAGGACCTTTCCTTTTAGGAGTTATTTCCCTTAGAACGTCAAAATTTAGCATTTTAACAGCATTTCCTCATTACACTCAAAACGTTAACTCCTCTGACTCTTTAAGTCCAAATGGAACCAAACTTGGTATAGTTGTTTATTAGCATTAGGTATATAGAACTGATGTGGGGATTTTTGATTGGTCGTAAAACATGGCCGCTGTGGCTAAAAATAGAACATAGGGGTAAATGGCAGTTTTTTTGCAAATAACTCTAAAACGGTGACTGATTTAAAAATTTTAAATGGGAACAAAAGTGATCAGCACCTCAAGATCTACCAGCTCTGAAATTTTGAAGAAAATCCAACAACCCATGTAGGAGTTATTGCCCTTTTTGTGGATTTATTGCAAATTTTGAACCTGTTTAGCTCAATATCTTGAAAACTATACAAGATATTTGAGAAATTGAAATTGCATATTGTTAAGCACATCAAGAGCTACAAAATTTGTAACAGGGTCAACGTTGTAGGACCTTTCCTTTGAGGAGTTATTGCACTTGGAACGTCAAAATTGAGCATTTTAACTGCATTTCCTTATATTGAAAATGTTAACTCCTCTGACACTTTAAGTCCAAATGGAACCAAACTTGGTATTATTGTTTATTATTATTAGGTGTATAGAACTGTTGTGGGGATTTTTGATTGGTTGTAAAACATGGCCACTGTTGCTAAAAATAGAACATTAGGTTAAACTGCATTTTTTTGCAAATAACTCAAAAAGGGTGACAGATTTTTAGATTTTGATTGAGAACAAAAGTGATCAGCACCTTTAGATCCACCATATTGTCAGATGACCCCCTTATTAATCTTATGACCCTTTCAACGTTAAATAGATTTGCCTTATAACCTTTACTTCAGGCACATATGTCAGGTGAGCGATTCAGGCTCCTGGGCGCCTCTTGTTTGGATAAGAATACTTTTGATTTGTTAATTTTTCAAATGCTGCCGGTAAGAGGTTATATCTAGAAAAGTTCAAAGTGCATAGCTAATTTCAGGTTCGATTAAAACATGCAGCATTGATATTTTGTTTTATTAAATTAAATGTGTAAAGCCCCAGTCACACTGTCACGTTTCGGCTATGCCGTTTTACTACGTTTTAAAACGTCACGTTTCAATGTAATTTATTGTCATAGCTTTCGGTTTCTACGCTTTACTAAGTATATGCTACGTTTTGAAAGGTTTCTCCACGTTTTATTACGTTTTACCACGTTTAGCCAGGTTTAACAATAGCCGTTTCGTTAGGTTTTATTACGTTTTGCTACGTATCAGGTACGCTTCAATGGGTATTACTAGGGTTTGTCACGGAATTACTAGGTTAACAGTACGTTTAAGTACGTATTGATGCGGTCTTGTTGGGTTTGTGCTACGTTTAACTGCGTAGTTCTACGTGTCACTACGTTGCAATTGATTCTTCGCAAAAACCGCATCATTTCGAGTTTCTCATATATCAAAAATTATATCATTTCACTTTTAAACCAGGCTTCTTCGAAAGAGGCAGTCTTGAATTTGAAGAAAAATGAATGTAAATTGTAACAGCATTCAGATTTTAGTACATTTTTTTCAAAATTTCTTTAAGATTGATGTATTAAGAGGTAATAAATTATGTTCCGTGCACGTGCCAGGTGTATTTCATAAGGCCAAAGAAAAGAAATGTTTGTTTGCTTTTACCTACCCAGAAAAAATGGTCCTACTATATATCCCAAATTTTCTTTATCATGATATTTTACCAATTTGAAAACTGTTTTTATTCCTCGGATTTCACAATCTTAAGAGATTTTTTTTCTATGTTCAAATTGCACATTCACTATATAAAAAAGAAATGTTCTCCAATATGATATGATAAGTCTTGTAGGACACACTTCTCTTTCCATTTTGTAGCAGTTGGTATGATTGCATATAAATTTATGGCTTAAAATCCCTACCTACCTACCCAACGCTTGAACCCTTGGACAGGAAACATCAAAGTTAACAATTTATGGGTGACCTAACTATATTTTTTGGTCCTCCATCGGATGGACATCTTGTAGCCACATGATTTATGTCAACTCAGATAAGGGCATTAGTCCAGGCGATTTGTGCAGGTTTTTGGCGAAATTGCTCAAAGTATGGTAAAAGCATGAAATTCGGCATGGTGGTAGAAAATAGTATACTTAACAATATTAGCTATGGACCCAGCTCGAAAATTCAAAATGGCGACCATTTTCAAGATGGCCGCCTAATGGAATATAGAATTAAGAAATAAATCAAATAAAAATTCATTAAAAATTGTACTTTGAAGATAAATCCACCAAATTGTGTAGGACAACAGTGCAAAATAATTGTAAAGAATATAATAGAAAACGGTTTGCCTTATATTGAAAATGGCTGTCATTTTAAAGATGACCGCCTCAGAAATAGCATATATATCTACATTATGAAATCATGTTTTATTCAAAGTTATTTATGCCCCCAAATATGAATGAATGCAATTGATAAGTGCTCAAACAAATTTAAAAGAAGAGTAAAAGGAATCTCTATTCTGTTTGAAGATATGAGACGGGGAGTGTACAGAAATATTTACATATCTAGCTAATCGGAGTAAAATTGTGTTTAGATGTGAATATTGTCATATAAGCACCTGAAACAATGACATATATTCAGCCTGCTGCAGACCACCTTAATATAGACTGTTCATTGCCATTTTAAAATGAAAATATCAAAGCCATAAAGACCATAAAAACTTACTAACGCCAGACTCTGAATTTACAAAATGTATGTAATTATTTAAATCGAATCCTAAAAAACAGCTTAAATACTTAAACCCATGACACAGTGGAACTTTTACAAGATTGGAAAAAGAATACATAATTTAAGTTGTTAACAAGAGGCTCCCAGGAGCCTGAATCGCTCACCTGGTCTTGATGTTAACCCTATGAAGAACTTTTAAGAGCTGAATAAGCTGAACATTTAAGCAAGCAACAGCTTTTCTCTTTCAGCAATAGTTTTCATTCTGTAGACCAAGAACATGCAAAATGTTATTTAAGTGCCGTCTGAACACTTTGACGCTAAAGAGACTGTTTTAAGAGCTTAATGAACTTTATCTGCTATAGTTTTCATTATATCAGCCAAAAACATGAAACATGTTTATTGAGGGGCTGTAATCCCTATAAGGGGTCATCTGACAACCTAAACCCTATGAATGCTTTTGTAGAGCTAAATGAGCTGAACATTTAAGCAAGCAACAGCTTTTCTCTATCTGCTGTAGGCCAAAAACACTATTTTTTCATCTTTAAGGGGCTGTTACCCCTAAAAGGTGTCAACTGACAACTTCGACCATTTGAACACTTTTGTAGAGGCAAATGAGCTAACCATTTAAGCAAGCAACAAATTTTCTCTATCTGCAATAGTTTTCATTCTATAGGCAAAAAACACCATTTTTCGCCTTTTAGGGGCTGTAACCCCTATAAGGGGTCATCTGACAACTTCGACCCTAATGAGACTTTTGTAGAGCTAAATGAGCTGAACATTTAAACAAGCAACAGCTTTTCTCTATCTGCAATAGTTTTCATTCTATAGGCCAAAAACACTATTTTTCGCCTTTAAGGGCCTATAACCCCTATAAGGGGTAATCTGACAATTTCGACCTTATGAAGACTTTTGTAGAGCTAAATGAGCTTAACTTTTAAGCAAGCAACAGCTTTTCTCTATCTGCAATAGTTTTCATTTTATAGGACAAAAACACTTTTTTTTGTCTTTAAGGGGCCGTAACCCCTATAAGGGGTCATCTGACAACTTCGACCCTATGAAGACTTTTGTAGAGATAAATGAGCTGGACATTTAGGCGAGCAACAGCTTTTCTCTATCTGCAATAGTTTTCATTCTATAAGCCAAAAACATGAAAAAATGCTATTTTTCACCTTTCAGGGGCTCAGTAACCCCTATAAGGGATCATCTGACAATTTCGACCAAATGGAGACTTTGGTAGAACTTTTGATGCTGAAGCAGCAGCGTGGCATCAGATTTCATCTATCTCTTATACTTTTTGATTTACAAGCCAAAAACAGTAGTTTGACCCCCCTGGTCTATTTCTAGTAACGGTGGCCATGTTTTTTTGACGGATCAAAAATCGAAACACAAGTTTGGTGCAGGACACACTAAGGATCATTCATACAAAGTTTCATTAAATTCTGTTCAGTGGTTTCAGAGGAGAAGATTTTTGAAAAATTGTTAACGGACGACAGACGACGACGGACGCCAAGTGATGGCAATAGCTCACATGGACTTTCGGTCCAGGTGAGCTAAAAAGGGAGGCTAAATCGATTGTTAAAACTTTAAGCATTATTGTTACTAAATTCTTAACAGAATAATTCTATGTCGTATTAAAGCAACTTCAGACAAAAGACTGCGAGACCAAAATTGATTGAAAAAAAAAAGAAAAATCTTGCGTTGAACAGATAGTCAACCTGCACATCAAGCAGCCAATTCAATGAAACAGTTTTCATTTATATCTATTACATAGACTTCGAAGAAGTTTTCGATATTCTTGGATCGAGAAATTCTGTGGAGACTTCGTGCGAACTATGGAATTCCAAACAGAATTGTTACACCAATAACGAATATGTACAGCTCTAAGATCGAAATGTCAGGTTGTGCACCCGCGACATATAAGTAAAGAGTTTGAAATACGTCAAGGTTTTAGACATGGCTGTTTACTTTTCTTTTCTTTGTTTCTTTTGGCCATGAATTGATTGGATGATTAGAAAATCACACCAGAGAAGAGGAAACGGAATCCACCACATGTAAGAAAACATCTTTGAAATGGTTGAAAATGCTTCAAAACAGTAGTAGGTATAAAAAGAGAAGATCACAATGAGAATTAACAAAAACAACATCAATATCAGCGAAATAGATGCACTCACACAAAAAAAGAACAAGACTCACGTTGAGAGAATAACATTTTAATTTTTATATAATATAGAAATTGTGATTAACAACTTTGGTGCAACAGTAGATGGAACGGCCCTTGGAATCCCTTAAAAGTAAAGGAATCAAAGCAAGTATTTGTAAAGACCAAGCTAAGTAAATTAAGCAGTAACTATAAATCATAGATCTGTATGTAGCATACAGGGCTATGGTTATATCACTCTTGCTGTACGGGTCAGAAACATGGAGCCTCACAATAGCCAACATGCAGAAACTTCAGGTATTCAGATACAATTGTCTCTGATCCATCCAAAAGATCGCCTTACAAAATTACCAACGAAAATAGGCCAAAAAAGGGTAAGCGGAAGTGGCTAGGGAGCAACCATTTGATTTTTATGGGGATGGGGGCTATGGAGATGCTCTGCCTGGATTTTTTTTGCGTGCACTTTTAAATTTTTAAAGGTATAATAATGTTTCAGCACAAAACGCAGTCCTGCCTTTCTTTTAATTCAAAGTATTGTCATGCCTTTTTTTTCTTGATTTTTGCCATCCTGCATTTTTTATTTCAAATTTCACCATAGCCATCCCCCGTATGGTGGCTCCCTTTGGTACCACATTACGCATAGGAAAAACCAGGCCATACTATGGACGTTACAAGGAAAAAGAAAAAAGGGGGTGACCTAGACTGACATGGAGGAGATACAAGAAAAACAAATGATTGAGAATGGTTACATGTGCAGCAGCATCAGCTTTCAAAGGACAGAGGAAGATTGAGAAGCATTACTAGAAGCCTATACTCCATTGGGGGTGAAATGTCTCAAGTCGAGTCATAAATAATAGGGTCCATAAATGTAGTACCCCTATCGCAGACTGGACAAATTGATACACATATGGAAAGACAGAGTGACACCGAAAAAATGCTTATATTATTATTCAAAACATAAGAAATTTAAAAAGCTTTTAAAACACCATTTCGAGTTGATAGTTCCAATGTTAATATATAAATAATTCTGCCATACTATTTTACACAACGTTAACATCTAAACACAATTTTACCACAATCAGATTGATATGATTAGATCTGCAGTATATTCCTGTACACTCCCCGCCCGATACCTTCAAACGGAATCAAGATTATATTCATACATCTTATTTAATTTGATTTAGCACATATTCATTGTTGTTTGGACCTATTTGGGTCATAATTCACCTTAAATAAAAGATGATATGATTTCGTAGGTATATATGCTATTTTGAGGCGGCTATCTTTAAAATGGCAGCCATTTTGAATTTAAGGCAAACCATCTTCTAATATATTGTTCAACATAGTTTGCACTGCTATTATACATGATTTGATGCTTTTATCTTCAAAGCAGAATTTTTAATGAATTTTTATTTGATTTATTTCCTAATTCTATATTCCATCTGGCGGCCATCTTGAAAATGGCCGCCATTTTGACCTTTTGAATTGGGTCCATAGCTAATATTGTTTAGTATGCTTTGTTCTACCACTATGCTAGATTTCATGCTTTTACCATCTTTTGAGCATTTTTTTCACAAATCGACTGGACTACATTGTGGGACTGCCAAAAAGCACTAAACTGCTAAGCTATAATTCTCCATCCATTTTCATATGTTAGTTGCATCTTTCGCGTATTCAAAAATCTTTTCCTTGCTCTGGTTTTTCAAGTACGACATTTAAAATGGTGTTGAATATAGTCCCAAGTGGGTACATTACAAAGAGTTACTAGTAACTGCACCCAGTAAAACTCAATCATAAAACAAAGTTCCATGCAGGCAATACATTTTGTTACGCCTGCCCGGCATGCGTTTCGTCTATTCAAGACTCATAAGAGGCGCTCTCGTGACTTTAATATCGAAAAGTCAAACACTACATGAATATGAAGAGCAAAGAATAAAAAACAAAAAATATGCTGAACTGGAACCGTTATATTTTATTCTAACTGAGACCAACTTATACCTGGGGCAGGAAGAAGCTCACAGTTTTGACAATTATAAACATTACATGGATATTTTTTTAGCTTTTATGTGATCTACGTATTGATAACAGAGCGGGCTCACCTCGGGAAATTAAAACCTCAGCAGTGCTTACCGTCACGGATGTTAGAAAAAAAAAAGAATAAAACAAAGTTCCGGCCAATAAATTTTGGTACGGCTGATGCGCGTTTCGTCTTTCCGAGACTCATCAGAGATATCGATGAGTAATAGCAACTTTAAGGACAAATTGCAGTGCCTTTCCGAACCATGCGTTTTTCTTATCAAGTCTTGATGTCAGTCTAGCCACAATCGCATGGAACATATCTTGGTCAGGACGCAAAAGGTGTTTTAAAAAAAAACAAACTAAAGAAAACGATATCTTCGCACCTCAGTTCATCTAAAAGTTGTTCATAAATGCCGAATAAAGGTAACAACATAACTTCCGAACTGGAATGCTTAATATCATATGGCAAGATGAAAAAAAAATAATTGAAAATCGCAATGGTCCAGACTTGGTACAAAAATTTCGAAAGAAATGATGTGTTAAACCAGGTTTTATTGCACCAAACCTCCATATTCCATTGCGATCCAGCCAACTATAGGGTCTTTTATTTATTTAATCTCTCACCCAAATTTAACACGCTCTTCTTAACCCACGGTACCGGCTCTGGTTATACTGAAGCAACAACAGCCTCATCTGCAAAATGTGTTCGTGCAGCAAACTTCAATAATTACAAACTCCATCATTAATCTTTAATTGAACGTGCGAAAATGGGTTTAAGGTGGCAGTAAGCGTAGTAATGCATAGTAAAACGTCATGATGCCTACTAAAACGAGAGAAAACGTTATAAAACCTTGCGAAACGTTACATAAAACGTAATGAATCGTACTAAAACCTATTGAAACCTCGTGAAACGCAACATATACCTAGGGAACCGTAGTAAAACCTGCTGGTTGTCATTCGCTACGTTTAACTAGGTTTTCATTACGCTTTTACTAGGTTTTAATACGTTTTAACAACGTAATACGTTTTAACAACGTTTTACTACGTTTTATTACGTATTTGCTACGTATATTTTTTTTGCCACGTTTGTGTTGTGCAAACGATACAAACGGGACTTGTCACGTTTCTGTCCAGGTAAGTCTACGTATATAGCCGGTTTTAGCTACGTGTCGGTACGTTTCGTTACGTTTATACCCGTTTCACTACGTTTTAGAAACGTAGTAAAACGGGATGCCGAAACGTGACAGTGTGACCAGGGCTTTTCAACGCTTTAATTTGATGTCGTTTTGCATTTTAAAAGAAATTCTTTCTGACAATTTTGCATTTTTTTGTTGTTCCATTATGCTCGAGAGAACTTTTTCTTCATGAGTTTGAATCATATGTTACACTTCACAATATTCTAGATTCCGAATCCGAACGCAAAAAAGCAGCGTTCCACCTGCACCTAACGTGACCCGCTGTCACTTTGTTTAACTCGTTATTACATGTATCAGGACAGAAAAAAAGTCATGGAAACATTTTGTTACACTATTCAAAGTAAAATTTGTAAATTGAGATTGGAACAATCCGACTGTTTTGATGGAAAATGAAGTTTTTTAGATTTTAAAGTTGTCACAGGGTCAATCCCTCGAAAACTTTCATTGTCAGTAAAAGCCCAAGTGTTTTCAAAACCAGATTACGAAGTGATGTGCAAATTTATCAAAGGAATTCCAGAAAAGCTAGCATTTAAGGGCCGGTTCTCATATGACAAGTTCTAGTGCAGTCTCTGCTGCAAAAATAGGTGGGGCATATGAATATCGCGTTCATGACGATATAACTGTTTCCGCTGTTGCAAAACCTTATGAACACAGATCGGCGGGGACCAACAAATCAGAACTATCGGAATTACAAAGTAAGGTTAATCATTTAACTGACAGAGAACATTTCAAAGCAAGACAGGCGAAAACAAAATTCAAACGTGCCAGAAAACGCACCGTGTACATGTTATAAATGCCAGGGTAAGAATCACATCCAACGAAATTGTATGTGGAACGGCCAGGGACAAACGAATTCGAGCATTCAGTGTCAGCTTTGTTCTCAGTACGGACATAAGGCTCTCCAATGCGTTAAGTTGGGAAACATTCCGAACCCGGGCGGGCAGAAGTAAGTGCTAGAAAACGTAGTCCATCATCGAGTCAATCCAGGAATAACCAATTACGTACAAATCATATTTCAAATTAAAATTTTTCGTCTGATGAAACCTCTGAAACTGTCGTAGCCTGAAAATGACTCGGAACCAAAAATTTCAAAAACTCTACGACTCGATTTGTTTACAGAACAAACAATCTATTTTGCAACTTCATGATAAAATTACTTTGACAAAACTTTGGCTAATCAGAATTGCACTCCGCCTTCCTTACGATTGTGGCCGTTTGTAAACTTCAAATTTGTATGTGAGATTTACATACTTTAGTTTTTTTTTAATAACAATGCAATAAACAATAAGTTTTCCCGTGAGATCCTTCTCATGGATTTCCATGAAACTTTGATATAACCGGTTTGATCTTCAACCAGACAGTTTATTGGACTTTTCGGTGACTAGCGAAATGCATGAAAGAAAACAGATATAATTCGTGAGATCTATCTCGCAATTCGTGATTGTTTCTTTAACTATTTGATAATTGTTTGTAATATATATTGATAAGTTTTGTGTTCTTTCATTTGGATTCATACAATTTTGTCATGTACACCAAATATTTGTTTTAACGTCGATTCACACTTAAAAGTATTAAAACATGTAGATATTTGTTTTGATTTTTTCCTCATGATACATGTAACGATTAAAAAAGATATTTGACAGATTTTTTTCTTTAATGACCCCTATTTCATATATGTGTATAGAGTTTATTAAATTTTCAATATTTCTTAACTTTGAGATTTGAGATGAAGGATAACGTGTATTTCGAAGGTGTTTGATTAGTTTGTTTTAAGAGTGCCTATTGAGTCAATTAACAGATTAACGATTACATGTAGGTAGTTAAACATGTCCGTTTAGATGAAATCCAAGTAGAGTGGTGAAAAAATATAGTTCAAAAAATAAACCCAGTTGATAATGCTTACGATCGATTTTCATTTGTTACCAAACGTCATTTCCCCCATTGTGAGATAGAGAGATAGTTTGTCCGGACATCGAGTGTGTGCGTGATCTTATGATTTGTATTGTCCAAAGTCAAACCAAAGTCATTCATTGCGTAAAATATAGGTCACAGTGACCTCATTTCTAGTAGATGGTGTCATCTTACCCAAGACACATCTAGTGGTGAAATATCATTGACCCCCAACATCTAGTATCCAAGTTATGAACCTTTACCAAGAACTTAACCGAAGTCGTTCATGCATAAAATATAGATAACAGTGACCAATTGTTTATTGGGTGGCGTGATGTTACCCAAGACACATCAAGTGGTGAAATGCCATTGACCATGTACATGTAGGAGATATGGACCTTAACCAAGAATTTAACCAAAGTCATTCATGCGTAAAATATAGGTCACAGTGACCTAATTTCTAGTGGTTGGTGTCACCTTACCTAAGACGCATCTAGTAGTGAAATATCATTGACTCAAACATCTATTATCCAAGTTATGGACCATAACCAAGAACTTAACCGAATTCGTACATGCATAAAATATAGGTCACAGTGACCTAAATTCTAGTGGGTGGTGTAGTCCTACCTAAGACCCATCTGGTTGTGAAATATCATTGACCCCCAACATATAGTATCCGAGTAATGGACCTTAACCAAGAACTTAACCAAAGCGTTACGGACGGACGTATTGACGGACGGAAGGACGGACAAGTGTAAAACTATATGGCCGATCCACATACGTAATTTATCTGTTCAATTTTTGAATTTCTTTTTCCATCATTTGTGTATGATTTATTTAGAGATACTTTATGTGAAATTATTAATATTTGTATTTTGTACATTTACTACTTGCAACAAGCATACTGCGACACTATTTATAATCGTAGTAGAATTAACCATATTTGGATTCTGAAGAACTCAAAAGATTTGTTAGATCATTTTTAATCTAGATCATTTTCTGATGTTCACTCTTTGAAAAAGTTCGATTTTTCAACTTTATACACTACCTTGCCACACGAAATACTAAAATGTCGCCTGAAAAAACTTCTCGAAAAAGCCTTTTCAAACTCTAGGAATTTTGTTGTTTTGGGTAATAATTCTACATTCTTTTCCAAAACATCTTTCAAAGATAAAATTTGTTACACGCTGGAACAATGCAAGTTTGCAGTATTTGCATATACAGATATTTGTCATCTTCGGAGGAGAGATTTTTCAACAACAAATCGGCATTCCAATGGGCACAAACTGTGCTCGCCGATTTGTTTTTATACTCTTACGAGACTGAATTTCTTCAGGGACTCGTAAAGAACAAGAAGATGAAAGAGGCAAGGTCATTTAATCTTACATTCAGATATATTGATGACGTCCTTTCTGTCAATATCACTTCATTTTGTAGATGGATTCCTTCAATATATCCTCCAGAATTGGAAATTAAAGAGGTCACCGAATCAAATTGCTTCACGTCTTTCTTACTTTGCACCTCGAATTTGACCCAGGTGGTCATCTCAGTACAAAAATTTACGATAGACGAGACAATTTTAATTTTCAAATTATTAATTTTCCTAATCTACAGAGCAACATACCTACTTCCCCTGCATACGGTGTTTATATTTCACAACTTATTCGATATGCCAGAGCTTGCACACATTTCACAGATTTTTTTAATCAGACACCGATTTCTTCGTGACCGACTTTTGGAGCAGGGCTAAAAGAAAATACATCTCATACGATCCCTAAGAAAATTCCTTCTTCGTTATCAGCCACTAGTAGAAGAAAAGTTCAAAATTGAGTTAAAAGATATGGTGGTTAATTGTTTTAATTAGTGTTTGACTGGTCTGCTGTACTGAGATGATCACCTCAATATCCCTATTGTGTCTCACAACTATGTTGTGTTCTATGGTCATTACCGGATCCTAAGATCGCAATGGAAGAGGGAGGTTTGGCGCCATAAAACCTGGTTTAACCCACCATTTTGTTTGAAATGCATGTACCAAGTCAGGACCATTGCGATCCACCAATTGTCCGGTATGACCGATTCGTGTTTGTCATTTTCTCTGGACTATGAGATTAATCATTCAAGTTCGGTAGTTTTGTTATTACCTTTATTTCCTGTGATGTGTTATAAATCTGAATTCATTGTTGTTCGAAAAATGGGATTTTTCTCCTAAGCGGGGGATATTATATACTTCAGAATTCAGATATGCATTTTTCCGGATAATGTGATTTCCGAGATTGATTTTTAAATAGTTTGGTTCAGTGATTGATTTTGGCGCAAGTCGTGCTAATGGAGAAATAAAGATGTGACATATGAACGTTACTCAGTTCTATCTCCAATTCCCGTATAGTTAACCTATTTACCTCTCGCATTAAAAGAATACGGATAACAAATGCACTCGACCAAGTCTGAATTGTACTGAACAGTACTAAACCATTCTTGACCTAATTTTATCAATAGTTAACACATTTTTATTATATTATATATAATCTTTCATGTTTGATAATCTTGATTGTATTTTAATTAGTCAAGAACGTTTTTGACAATGTCGAGTACATGTACATTTCAGACTTTCTCGAGTATGATAAAGGCCAGGTCGAGAAAATTTTAGACTGACTATAATATATTTGAAAATGTCAAATACAATTCAAGATTTCAGAAATTTCAGAAGCACACGAAGTGTGGGCAATGGAATCATAATTTTATGATAACCAACGACAAGATATGAAAGTGTTTTCTGCCCTAGGCTATCGATAGATGGCGCTGCAATCAGCCATTTAAAAGCCTTGTTTGATAAGATAATTTCATTCTCCAATTTTGTGAGCACTAAATTAGCAACTTGAGAATTATTATTGTGTATCATCAAGAAGATACCAGTATAAACTCTTTTAGATAGTACATGTTTATACTGATATGTCCTTAATGGTTTATATACTAGGCAAAAAAGAAAGGTTACACTTATTTTTTATTTGATAAAATTTCTATAACAAAAGAAAAGTTGTAACTTCCATTGAATAAACGTTTCTTTAGTCATAGTGAAGAGAATAAAATCATATATACCTGATTAAATTCGAATTTAAGATCTCTTTAAGGTTTTACCTAGATATTGTAGAAAATCAAGTTTGCAAAACATTATCGTTCCTGACTAACCATTCATTTTGAATATCTGACATAATTTCGATGAATATAAAGTTGAATTCAGAATGAAAAGGACATTTAACAATCTGTAAAACTACATGGACGGGATATTTTGCAACGGTTTCCGGTGGGTTTTGTTATTCCTAAAAAACAAATTCAGTAAAATCAAAAATAACAAAATGTTGAAAGTTACAAAATTTCTGTTAAATTTTGATTTTTCGGTGCCTCTTACTTATCTATGACAATTTTAGACATGATACAACTCTTATTATGCGAAAGAAACGTAATTCAGAGGACGTCTTTTTTAAAACAATGACGTCAGCTTGGCGTGATCGCGTACGTTCAGTGTGTATGAAATTTAGATAAGAATTTTATCCATTAAAACGAGTTAAGGTTTTTCACCGTTAACGAAGCGATTACGAAGAAGAAAAAAAAAACGGCAATGCCTGATCTAAACTCGCGTTGGTTATGGTGCTCTGCTTCCGGTCTCACCGAATGTTGTTCTGCTACCTCTGACACGAGTCTCTGATCTATGGATAGTTGTTCTAAAGTCGTTTAATTCATTAATCACCTGTATTTTTGTCATTCCTGTATCCAACACGAAAGAAGAGAGTTGCTTCAACTTTTGACGTTAACGTAACGTGTCTTACTTACAATTTCTCAACATTTAAGTGCGACTTTTTGTTAACAGTGATATTTGTTACATTTATTTGTTATTCAGTCTCTTTTGCTTAGATTAATTTATTTGGTTACAAAACCAAATTTCAACAAGATTTCATATTTGATTTTATTCTAACATATGGACACAGTATATGAAAATATAACTTCCCAGAAAGAATAATCTTTGGCTGGTTAGGGAGCGAACATTTGATTGTTAAAAGGGAGGGGGCTATGGTGAACTTTGAAATAAAAAGGCAGGATGGCAAACATCCAGAAATAAAATGGCAGGACAGTGCTTTGAATTAAAAAAGGCAGGATGGTATTTTTTGCTAAAAAAATATTATAAAAGATTGAAAATAAGACAAAAAATGCGCGTGCTATCGCGCATAAAAAATAGGCTAGTTTTTTTTCCGAAAATAAAAAGGCAGGAAGAAAATATCCATAGCCCAGCCTCCCCCATTAAAATCAAATTGTTGCTACCTTATAAAGATAATTTTTGACTAATGACAAACTTTGGCCGACATATTTAGGTGGACTGATACACAAATTTAAATATTAATTTGTTTATGCGTTAATGCTGATGTTTTTTTTATAATATTCGCATAATTAATCCTCCTATGAATTTTAACTTGTTTACAAACATTATTAATAATTCTTTTCTATGTTTGTTGTAAAGTAATTTATTTAAGATTTACTGTTGATTTTTTTTTAAATCTACGTTTCATAGGGAAGCGGGGTATACTAAGTTCAGCGTCAAACATGAAGTAGAAGTCAGAAACAACCAAAAGGTCTCTAAAAATACCTTCAAATACCTATAGTTTGTTATACTGAACTTCAAAACCAAATTTTAAATCATTCTCATGTGCAGTTTCTGGGAAAATTTTAACGGGAATTTGTATACCAATTTTCATATCGGCTCAGCACGCGAGTACCAAGCGGGAAATTGAAGTCGGACAGTTCCAGAAATCGCTTAGTACATACAATTCAGTATACTGAAGAGCCTGTCAAGTTTTAAAACATTTTCTTGCACAGTTTGTGAAAACAAACCCCGAGGCAATTTATTTTATTTAATTCACATATCGGCCGGCCGATAAATAGGGCGTAGAAATCCGACAGATCTTAAAATTTCTAAGAAAATACTGTTTGTCATACTTAACCACCCAAATTTCAAATATGAGTAGTTCTCATGTATGGTTTCCGAAAAATGCTTGACAGAAATTTTCGTACGGACAAACGTGCATAAGTAAAACGGTATGCCCCCAACACGGTTATTGTCACAGTGGCAAGCATAAAATAAACAGATTTACATGCATATGCATTTGAAACAGACAAACATGTTTAAAATCAAAATGTCACAAAATTGTCACCCATGTTTGCTAGTTGCGTTTCTTTATACGTCTATTAATTAAGTAACCATTACAACATCTGCATATGGTGAACATATGTCATTTTATGTCTTTTTACCCAACACCGTTGTCTCCTTGACCGCCTTTAACTAGATATAGGTCTGATACAGTCTTTACAAAGTTTTTCCTCGATATCAGCCATTGCGGATAAAATATTGTCAGATGAAATGGATCGTGATTGTTGTTTGTTTTTCTGAGATGATCACCTTACTATCTCTTTATCTTATGTGTCTCACAACGTTTAACCGTGTTGTGTTTTCTGTTACTACTGTACGCTCGGGTCGGAACGGAAGAGAAAGGCTTTGTATCATAAAACCTGGTTAAACCAACCATTTCTCTGGAAATGCCTGTGTACTAAGTCTGGACCATCGTGATCTTTAAGTTCTCTGATGTGTCTCTGTATTGTTTCGTCTTTTCTTCTTGGGCATTTGAGATTGAACACCACAGCTCGATAGTTATGTTATAACCTTTATTATTGGACCGATCAGAGGCTAGGACCTTTATCCAAAAGGTTGATGTTGCCAAATACCATTTTAATATGAAGAGCATGGACATACACGTAACAGTTAAAAAAAAACGATTAAGAGGTCAAATTATGACTATGTTTAACCTATGCGGATGATAATTCCTCTTCCAAAGGCTTCAATTGTCCGGCAAAAATGAACAATAATTTCAGATCACATCTGATCTAAATCTTAAACCAAACTTGATAGAAACATTTTATGAGATGCTGATGATCATATTTCTTAACTCAAATCATTCAAGAATAGGAAAATCAAGATTTAAAAAAAGAACATGTTCTGCTATTTTTCGTTGTAAAAGGGGTGACACACCGGTATCATACACTTTTCCTTTTTTTCAAAACCTTTTTGTTTCAATAAAATCATCAATAACTTGATCATCAATTGGAAGAAACTGTAGAATGGTCAAACTGTATACAATGTACAACAAATTGTAGGCTAGAAAGAAATGAAGAGTAGTCCAGTTAAATACAACGACAAACCGAACATGATAGCAGAATAATAGCGGCAGCGAAGTATCAATGGGACATGTTAATAGTCCCAAAAGGCGAATACACAATCAGTTAAAACTAAACAAAAAAAACAGAGAAGCAATCAGCAACGGCTTTTCGCGAACTCAAATCGTAACGAGAATGAACTCAGATGCTCCGGAAGGATAAGAACGTAGTTCGTTCTTGTTGCAACACACTCGCCGCGTTCATAACGGTCAATTACAAATGAAAGCAAAACTAAAAACTGAATTACATATATAACATGCTTTTCAAAAATTTTACTCTTTGCGCTTATAGATCAATCATTTTCAGTTTGCAGAATAAAATGCAGTGTTAGAACACGAGTTCGTTGATAAGCAAACGATTTTTTATTTCCAAAAGCTGACAAGTTCATCGTAGGAAAACGTAATACTTTTAAAGCAAAGCACACTTATAAAAAAATACCCAGGATTATAGTATGGCCTGATAAGTCACAGAACACTGATGGATAGTTTCACGATTGACTGGAAGTTTTCAACCTATTAGGACAAAATGAAGCAGAGGTATCAATGGGGTATCCGAATGTCAAAAGTCCGAAAGGGCAGAGACAAAACCAGTAAACACCAACAAGAACGGGACAAAAACAGACAACATGTAAAACATGGAAACACAAAATACTGAATATCAATCAACAATGCGAACTCCAGTCGAAACAAGAGTGAACTCAGGTGCTCCGGAAGAGTAAGCAGTTCCTTTTTAAGTTAGAAATAAAAAGAAATGAGTCCCTTCATGCACAACTCCGGAAACTTATTAGAGACACGCATAAAAAAAATGTCTCGCCACGGCGAGTTACTATCTCGCCTTGGTGACTTATTATCTCGCGTCGGCAAGTTACTATATCGCCGTGCGACTTACTATCTCGCCCCGGCCACTTTTTATCTCGCCCCGGCAAGTTACTAACTCGCATCGGCGACTTACTATCTCGCCTCGGCGACTTATTATCTCGCCTCTGCGACTTATTATCTCGCCTCGGCGACTTATTTTCTCGCCCCGGCAAGTTACTTTCTCGCCCCAGCAAGATACTATCTCGCATGTTACTATTTCACCCCGGCGAGTTAATTTTCTCGCCCTGGCGATTTATGATCTCCCGGTGGCGAGTTAAATATTACATTATATTAAACAGGAAGTAGGACTTTTTGGGGCATAAAATCGCTTTACACTTAATGGTACAATAATACAGCGATACATGCTAAATAACTGTAGTTCCTTTTGTTCTTTTTTTACAATATCTTGTATAAAATGTATATGGGATCGTGTCTCTCTGGCATATATTCCATATTTTTTTCTTCTTAATAAAGACTTCGATGAAAATTCTTTATAATGTTACTACATGTGTAAAAAATCAAGTTCTCGGCAAACAGGAAGTAGGCCTTTTGGGGGCATAAAATCGCTTTATACCTAATAGTGCAATAGGACAAAAATGCATGACAAATATCAAGAGGTTTTTTAATGTAATTGCTGAGAAAACTGTGACGGAAGTTTTTGTGTTGAAGCATGATGAAGGACGCAAAGCTACGGATTGTGACACAGTGTCTCCTATATTTCGCTTTGAAACACGTTGTAAGCGACATAAAACAGATTTCCAGGAGCCTGGATCGCTCACCTGGCTTCAAGGACTCAATGTATCAATATTTTTCATTGCCAGCATCCATCTTGAACCTTTGTAGTGCTCATTAAATGGGCTTTTAAGGTCACAGGATACCAAATGACGTTACGTCAAGAGTTATCTGTCTTGACGTTATTACCCTTGAAATGTTCCATGGCTACTTTTTGTATGAAATGCCGTGTTCTATTTCGAAATGTATACATTAAATGCATTAAATTTGTATGTCAAAATAAAGGTTGCATAAGAGGAACTACGAAATGCAGCAAAAAACTAATTTTAAAAAGGCTTTCTTTCTTTAATTGGGATAAAAGAAATACCACTAAAAATATACAAAAAGTTAGCGTATAATATTCTCTTCCGTAAATAACATTGATCAAATGAGCATTCATGCCATACAAACTTTAGATTTAAAAAAAAATTGATATACTACATGTAATTATTTTTCCGTTGAACGAACGAAAATTATCAAGTCGCCCTGTTAAAAGATTGTACCAAAATTCTAGCATTATTAATGTAACAATTTGAGAAAAATTATTAGTAATACTAAGTAGTCTAAAAAATACAAAGTTATACTTGGAGGCAGGGCTTCTATAAAAATAAAAAGAAGTACAGAACTTTTCAATTTTTCTTGCACACAGGATTTTAAAAAAATGACTCTGCTCGTATATTTGAAGATTCCTATTTATTTTACAAACGTATAGAAAACTTTTTCTGGTACTATAAGCTTTCAGGATATTCATTTAAAAGAAAATATAAATACATGGTTTTGACCCTAAAAACGAAAAGGTAATAGATACATACAGTAAACTTTTTTTGTATGTACTACAACCCCATTTACCTAATACTAAAGTGAATCTGAGCGTATACGGAAATTACCACAAACTGAATACTGATTTGAGTATGATTATGGATAAAATAACAAACATGCAGCCAATGCATATACTGATATCTCTTCTTTCACAGAAATACTGAGTTTTAAAAACTGGAAATCGAACGGATCCAATTAGATTGCATTCCTTTATACATCACCCCAATATGAAATCTGTCGCCAAATAATTGAAAGTACATTGTATCTACATTATAGTCAAACATGATATTAGAATATAGGTCTTTTCATTTAATTTGGTAGTGTATATAAAAAAAACTTTTCGGCCTTTAGGAAATGAAGGTAACAACAAAATTACCGAACTGGGATGACGCAAGAAGAAATGACAAAACAAGACACACCACCGAAATTGAAGATTGCAATGGTCCTGACTTGGTACAGGCATTTCAAAAGAAATGGTAGGTTGAACCAGGTTTTATGGAGCTAAATCTCCCTCTTCCATTGCGATCTAAGGGTTCGGTAACACAAAAAACAACATAGTTGTGAGACACAATAGGAATAAAGAGGTGTTCATCTCAGTACAACAAACTGTCACAAACTAATTGAAAAAATTGTGTTGCTTCTACATGTTGGTTGTTTTACTCACTCCAGAAGTATAAAGAATTTATCATGTGCTATGTCTATAGAGATGTGTTGATCCTAGGTTGTTTTCCTCACTGGAGATTTTTTTTTGTGCTAAAGACAAATACTGATTTCTATCTTTCAGATACGTACCGATGTTGGTATGTCCGTAGAGTGTTTGTATTGTCATCCTGAATTGAACGTTTGCAACATGACAATGTGTTATAACAAGTAGGAAGTGCTTACCCTTCCGAAGCACATTAGTAAATTCTAGTTTCAACTTCACAGAGTTCATGTTTCTAATTTTAGTTGAGTTGTTTTGTGTGTATTTTTATGCCCAATTTACGAAAGTAGGGTGACATATAGAGTTCGGGTCTGTTCGTCCGGCTGTATATCTGTCCGTCTGTCCGTTTATCCGTCCGTAAAAGAGTCGTAAAAGCTGCGAGATGGGGCATTATGTTTTTCAGACATATTCTTTTTTGTTATGCTATAATGACCTTACTCTTTCTTATCCGTCTTGTCTTTTATTTCCCAGACTTTGGTCTGTGCCTTTTCGGACTTACGATATTTGAATGTTTCTATCTAACCGACCTGCACCATACTAGTAAAGTAACGCTAAATGAACATGACGGACAGACTATTCATAAGTTTAACAAGATTAAGTAATAAACAGAATCTGACTTTGTTTCATCCAATCCATACCAAATTTAAACCTGTCGCTCAGCTACTTCCTGCTTACCCAAGTTTAGTAAGGGAACCGATGCTGATGCTGCATTACCAAATATCAATTAATATGTTGTGTGTCATAGGTACAGTTGAGCCCAGTTCTAACATCTCTACTGCCCAGCTCTCCTGACAGTTCTAGAACTGTTCTAACCCTGGACAGCAGCTGTCATAACCTGTTCTAGGGTAGAACTGCCGTAACCTGTTCTAACCCATGACACATTTAGAGCTATTCTAGGCCCTGACAGCTTGAACTGTTCTAGGCTCTGACACCTTAGAACTGTTCTAGCCTTGGACAGTTCTGCACCCTGACAGTTCTAAATGACGTCACGCGGTTATAATAATACTCCTAATTCGGAAAATGCGCATATTTTCAGCATTATTATTAAATGAAACTCGATATATAAATTTATTTTAACCAGACAATTCTTTATTCTATACTGTTCTGAAATCGTCACAATCAGAACTGTCAGGGGGTAGAACTGTCCGAGGCTAGAACAGTTCTAAGCTGTCAGGGCACAGAACAGGTTAGAACTGTCAGGGCGTATGACAGCTTAGAACTGTCAGGGTATAGAACAGTTTTAAATTTGTCACGGGATAGAACTGTCCAGAACTGTTCTATGACAGGACAGGGCTTGTCATAAACTGTCCCAGAACTGTCAGCAAAACAGAATTAGAACGGATTCCTGACAGTTCTAAAGAGATGTTAGAACTGGACTCAACTGTATACCTAGTTACTGAAAAAAAGTGTAACAAAATATTTTCCCTATCAACCCTTTCCCATTCACATTTCACTTCATCCACAGTCACGACTTAGACGCATTGTTTGGTAAAATCCCTTTAAAATTGTCTATAATCTGAATTTATTATACTTATATACTGTTCATATGAGTAATCATGAGAAATTGCTTTAATTTTATAAAAAAAACTTTAAAAATTCCTACCAAATTGTTCGATGCTGTCCCCATTTATGAAGCTAAATCATATCTTTAATTTGATGTTGCGACGTAACGTCGTTTTTGTTCAATTTCAATCCCATACCTTAGCTTTTGATCCTAATATCTTTGAAACAAGCATGGTGGCCTATGGTTTATTTGGTATCAATAGATTCTAAATTTAAATGGCTATATTGCATTGTGTGTTAGTTTTTGGTGCACATTCGTACATATGTGACATATAATCTGGTAAAGGTTATGATTTTTAAATCGACAAAAGTTCACTTTTCCTATTAAATCTATATAAAAATACCCAAAATCTTGAATTTTCAACTTAAAATTATGAAAAAACAAGGATGGTGACCCTCCATTTTTATTTGATTTTTCGATGTAACTTAATGAAAAGAACAAACATGCAAAAAATTATTGAAATTAAAATCGGTACCATTTGGTATCCTGTGACCTTAAACAAGCAACTGCTTGTCACTATTTTCTATCTTAGCACACCGCCTATAAAGTACAATCCACTTTTTGTTTTGGAAATTAAGGGGCCATCTGACAATTTCACCCAAATGGACAATTTTGTAGAGCTCAATTACCAAAACATTTAAGTATGCAAAACCTTTTCCTTATATTCGTTGGTTCACATTCTATAAGGCTAAAAATTATGAAAGGATATGGAGCAAAATGAGCACGAGACCATATCACAAATAAAAACTGCAATTTAAATAAATTTTAATGAGCTGTTTGGTCATTGCGGTAATATATTCCTCTTTAAAAGTACTTGGACCCCAGAGATAGGAAATCCACATTATAAACATGAGGCTCCCAACTGGCTATAACAACGTACTCAATGTATCAATATTTCCCATTGCTAACAGTCTGGAACCATTGTAAAGCTTAATTAACTGGAAATTTAAGCAATCAAAACCACAATTTTCATTATCTTTTATCCTTTCAATGTATAAGGCTTCAAGGGGACAATAACACTTATAACGTGGTCATCTGACAATTTTAATTCTTGGACAATTTTGTAAAGCTCTATTAGCTGAACATGAAGGCAAACAAAACCTTTTCTCCATCTTTTACGGTTCCATTCTGTTCAGATAAGGATAACAATGGGGTACCAGGCTATCGCTATGAAAAATCACTTGAAATCCAAATGTGATACAAGTAGCACAAGCCTCGGATTTATCGTGTATGTCTGGGTCAATCTTCGAGAAACAAGAGGCTCCCGGGAGCCTGAATTGCTCACTGGTCCTTGAGCCATAAGGGTCTTTTCTTTAAGGAGTCATCTGACAACTGATACTCAATGGAGACTTTTGTGAATCTCTAGTAAAGAGATGCATATATAAGCAAGCAACATATTTTTTTATCTGCATTAGTTTTCAATCTATAGGACAAAAAAATGAAGAAACGCTATTTTTGACCTGTAAAGGACCATGACCCCTATAAGTGGTCATCTGACAACTTCGACCCAATGGAGATTTTTGTAGAGCTTAATGAGCTGAACATTTCAGCAAACAACAGCTTTTCTCTATCTGCAGTAGTTTTCATTCTATAGGGCAAAAACATGAAAAACGCTATTCTTGACCTTAAAAGGGCCATAACGCCTATAAGGGGTCATCTGACAACTTCGACCCAATGGAGACTATCGTAGCGCTTTTGATTCTGAAGAGCCTAAAATCCTCAAATTTTTTCTATCTGTTATTGTTGCTGAGTTATAAGCAATTTTAAGTGATTTTACCCTATGTTCTATTTTTGATAACAGCGGCCATGTTTTAATCGAATCATTTCAAAATTAAAATCTTTTTTTGTCAACATTTCATAAATCATTCCTGCAATGTTTTTAAAAATTGGTTCAGTGGTTTCAGAGGAGAAGATTTTTGAAATTGTTAATGAACGACGGACGACGACGGACAAAAGTTCAATTAAATACAATAGTGCATTACCAACAGAACAGTTATACATATAAGTTAAGATTTTAAAATAATACGTGCCTTAATTGGAAGCCAATGCAATTCAAACAGAGCTTGTTTAGAACTGTCATACATAGAACGACACAATACAAGTTTAGCACACATTTTCTGAATTATTTCAAATTTTTACAATTCAGTTTGTGAAATACCATACAATATTATATTACAGTAATCTAAGTGAGATATAACCAAAGATAGTACTAGGGTTTCAGTGGCTTCTTTTGACAGGAGTTTTACATTTTCTTTTTATGCGCTCTTTAAAATTCAAAGATTCATCTATAATACACTAAGATATACCTACTACAGTTTTCAGATTTAATTTGGTTTTCACAGATGTTTATTTCAAGTTGTTTCTTACTTTCAAATAGAATGAACTGTGTTTTTGCATTGTTCAATTTTATTTTGTTATGGTTCATTCATTCATTGATTGTCACTGCACAGTCCTGACGTTCTGTAACGGCACGTGTTCCTCTTGTTACCGATGGTTTAATTGTCATCTGTTTGCCGTGTGATCGTCTGCAAAACCATACACTGAATGGAGGGAGGGACTGTGTCAAAAATTGTTTCTGCATAAGTTAGATAAAGCCACGGCCCGAGGCTTGCAACTTCCCTGTGGAACACTGCAGTCAAGTGCTCGCTCTGAGGACACATTGGAGTTAACATCAACTCGGCAATTACGGGGCCTCATATACTAGTACGACTCCATCCATTGGAATGCATAATGACTTTTTTTAACATTCAGCAATATGTCATGTGATACTGTGTATGTGTTACCGGTCTTCCAGTTTTTCGGCCCCTAGCTTGTCTGATGACGGTTTATCCAGAAAAGCGCTAAACGCAGTGAAATTCATTTTGATCTTTTTAAAATAATATGATGTCTATATGTGAATCGTGTCTTTCTTGCACACATTTCATAAAAATTCGTTTTAATATTTACAACCATGTTGTGTTTTTGTTACTACCGGATCATATGAATGTAATTGAACAGGGAGGTTAGGCGCCATAAACGTTTCAAATTTGAACGCCTCTACCAAGTCAGGACTATTTTGATCATTCATATATCCGGCGAGTGCTCTTGATTTGTCTTTTGCAATGAATATTTGAGATTGATTCTTCACAAGTTCGTTATTTTTTTACCCTTGCAAGAATTTTGATATAGTTCTATGGCCGTTTTGAGCTTTTTGCAATAAACCTGTTATTTAACCCTCCTGCTCTATTTTAACAGCAGCAGCAGGTTTCATCGGATCAATTTAACTAGAGGCTCCCAGGAGACTGAATCGCTCACCTGGTCTAGTATGCTTATATGAACGTTTTGTGCAAATAAAATCTTAAATGGAGCCTTTTGTAGATCTTTTCATTCTGAATGAGGATGGTGACTTCAAATTTCTTCCGTCTATTATTGTTTTTGGGTTGCTATGCCCTTAAGTTAGTTTTATCCCTGGAGGTAGGACGTCTATTTATGTCGCCTGCAACGTGTTGCAGATGCGACATGATATTAGGATTACCTTGGCTCCATCCGTCGTCCTGCGGAATCACAAAATTTTCGTCGCAGTTTTCCAGGCAACTTTATGCCACAGCCTCTTAATATTTAGCATGTAGCTTCATCCCAAAATACTATAAGGTGTAAAGCGATTTTATGCCCGAAGAATAACTACTTCCTGTTTGACGAATAACTTAACGTTTTATATACAATGAACATAATGCAAAATTTTCGTCGCAGTTTTCCGGGCAACTATATGCCACAGCCTTTGATATTTGGCATGTAGCTTCATCCCATAGTACTATAAGGTGTAAAGCGATTTTATGCCCGAAAAAAACTATTTATGTTTGACGAACATTACCAATACTAAACGTTTTATTTTCAATGAACATATATGTAAAATTTTCGTCGCAGTTTTCCGGGCAACTACATGCCACAGCCTCTTGATATTTGGCATGTAGCTTCATCCCATAGTACTTTAAGGTTAATATAAATTTTAAGCCCGTAAAATAACTATTTTCTGTTTGACGAATACGTTTAAATGTTTTATATACAATGAACATATTCTCAAAATTTTCGTCATACTTTTCGGGTAACTGCATGCAACAGACCACTTACCGTTTTATATACAATGAACATATACGCAAAATTTTCGTCACACTTTTCGGGTAACTGCATGCAACAGTCAGACCACTTGATACTTTGCATACAGCTTCAGCCTCTAGTGTTTTATATGGTATAGAGAGTTTTTATGCCCGTAACTCATCTACTTCCTGTTTACAAGAAAACATAGATACGCAGGCGACAAATGCCTTCCGGGGAAGTCTCCATTTAGTTTTAGCAACAGCCACCATATTTGTGGATGGATAAAAAATCCCAAATCAAACTTTTTGCATAATACCCTAAGGTACATTTATGCCAAATTTTACTTCATTTTTGCCTTCTGGTTTTGTATAAAATGATTTAAAAGTTGCTAACAACGATGGCGGACGCCAAGCAATAACAAACTAAAAATTAGCAAAAACCGACAAAAAGGGCAATTACTCCAGCATCAGTTATCAGATTTTTACGGAAAGAAATTTGTCCACAGGTAGTTTTCATCATTCTGAATTTTTTTACCCCTCAAAGAATGTGGCTTAACCTAACCATTTTTGCGTTATTTTAAAAAAGTGCTGTTTTATCCAATGTTCTATTTTTAGAATCGGCGGCCATGAATTTCTAAGAATAGAAAATCCCCACATCAGTTCCGTGCAGGATACCCTTAGAAACAAATATATCAAGTTTCAAGTTTGTTTGCATTTGTCCAAGCAGTTGTAGAGAAGATTTTTGAAGTTATAAAAGTACAAATCGGCAAAAGATGTCAAAAAGAGCAATAACTCCGTAATGGGTTAGCCGATTTTTACGGGGGAAAAAATGGCGCAAAAATCTTTCGTTACCCGCTATTTTTTTAAAGGATAAGTCGCCGGGGCGAGACAGTTAACTCGCCAGGGCGAGATAGTAAGTCACCGAGGCGAAATAGTAACTCGCCGGGGCGAGATAGTATTTAGCAGGGGCGAGATAATAAGTCGCCGGGCCGAGATAGTAAGTCGCCGGGGCGAGATAATAAGTCGCCGAGGCGAGATAGTAACTTGCCGCAGCGAGATAATAAGTCGCCGAGGCGAGATAGTAACTCGCCGCGGCGAAATAATAAATGGCCAGGGCGAAATAGTAACTCGCCGCGGCGAAATTTTTTTTATGCATGTCCATAATAAGCTTCCGTACATAACATATTGGTGAACCTAAACATTTTGAACATTTTGAACTCTTATGACTCTAGCTGAAACACTAAGTAGAAATTAATTCAACAAATTACGATAACAAACAAAACAATGTATTTTCAAAATTAACAATTTTTAGGTTATATATTCTGCAATTTACAGTAGAAGACTGTGAATAATTACAGTGGTTAAAAATTTCAAATCGAAGCTTGGTTGAAAGAAATATTTACACATATGTGGGACTGTAACATTACAACTAGTAGGGTTAAAATTGGGGGGGGGGGGCATTCTAACGTTTTGAAAAGTCAACAAATTTGAAAAATAACCTTGAGAGTAATATGGGCCATTTTCCTATTATAAATCGCAAAGGAAAATGAAAAACAAAAAAGGAAAATGGGTCGTTTTCCTATTCAAAATAAAAATTTAAAATAATTTGAAAAAAATAATTTTGAAAAAAAAAATTTAAAAGGAAAATGAATAACGAAAAGGTAAATGGGCCATTTTCGTATTCAAAATCGAAAAGGAAAATGAAAAACGAAAAGGAAAATGAATAACGAAAAGGAAAATGAGTCATTTTCCTATTCAAAATCGAAAAGGAAAATGAAAAACGAAAAGGAAAATGGGTCATTTTCCTATTCAAATCTAAAAAAAAAAAAAAAAAAAAATTGAAAAAAAAATTTGAAAAGGAAAATGATCACGAAAAGGAAAATGGGCCATTTTCCTATTCAAAATCGAAAAGGAAAATGAAAAACAAAAAGGAAAATGGGTCATTTTCCTATGCAAAATCGAAAAAAAAAATCGAAAAAAAAAATTTGAAAAAAAAAGTTTGAAAAGGAAAATGAAAAACGAAAAGGAAAATGGGTCATTTTCCTATTCAAAATCTTAAAAAAAAATGGAAAAAAAATGGAAAAAAAAATTTGAAAAGGAAAATGAATAACGAAAAGGAAAATGGGCCATTTTCCTATTCAAAATCGAAAAGGAAAATGAAAAACGAAAAGGAAAATGGACCATTTTCCTATTCAAAATCTAAAAAAAAAAAAAAAAAAAAATCTAAAAAAAAAAAATTGGAAAAAATAAATTTGAAAAGGAAAATGAATAACGAGAAGGAAAACGGGCCATTTTCCTATTCAAAATCGAAAAGGAAAACGAAAAACGAAAAGGAAAATGAATAACGTAAAGGAAAATGAGTCATTTTCCTATTAAAAACGAAAAGGAAAATGGGCCATTTTCCTATTCAAAATCTAAAAATAGAAAAAAAATCGAAAAAAAAAAATTTGAAAAAAAAAAAATTTGAAAAGGAAAATGAATAACGAAAAGGAAAATGGGCCATTTTCCTATTCAAAATCGAAAAGGAAAATGAAAAACGAAAAGGAAAATGAATAAAGAAAAGGAAAATGAGTCATTTTCCTATTCAAAATCGAAAAGGAAAATGAAAAACGAAAAGGAAAATGGGTCATTTTCCTATTCAAAATTTAAAAAAAAGGAAAATGGGTCATTTTCCTATTCAAAATCGAAAAATAAAAATCGAAAAAAAAATTTGGGAAAAAAAAATTGAAAAGGAAAATGAATAACAAAAAGGAAAATGGGCCATTTTCCTATTCAAAATCGAAAAGGAAAATGAAAAACGAAAAGGAAAATGAATAACGAAAAGGAAAATGAGTCATTTTTCTATTCAAAATCGAAAAGGACAATGACAAACGAAAAGGAAAATAGGTCATTTTCCTATTCAAAATCGAAAAAAAAAAAAAACAAATCGAAAAAAAAAAATTGAAAAAAAAATTTGAAAAGGAAAATGAATAACGAAAAGGAAAATGAGTCATTTTCCTATTTAAAATCGAAAAGGAAAATGAAAAACGAAAAGGAAAATGGTTCATTTTCCAATTGAAAATCTAAAAAAAAAAAATCGAAAAAAAAAATTTTGAAAAAAAAAATTTGAAAAGGAAAATGAATAACGAAAAGGAAAATGGGCCATTTTCCTATTCAAAATCGAAAAGGAAAATGAAAAACGAAAAGGAAAATGAGTCATTTTCCTATTCAAAATCGAAAAGGAAAATGAAAAACGAAAAGGAAAATGGGTCATTTTCCTATTCAAAATTTTAAAAAAAGGAAAATGGGTCATTTTCCTATTCAAAATCGAAAAATAAAAATCGAAAAAAAAATTTGGGATAAAAAAATTGAAAAGGAAAATGAATAACAAAAAGGAAAATGGGCCATTTTCCTATTCAAAATCGAAAAGGAAAATGAAAAACGAAAAGGAAAATGAATAACGAAAAGGAAAATGAGTCATTTTTCTATTCAAAATCGAAAAGGACAATGACAAACGAAAAGGAAAATAGGTCATTTTCCTATTCAAAATCTAAAAAAAAAAAAAAAAAACAAATCGAAAAAAAAAAATTGAAAAAAAAATTTGAAAAGGAAAATGAATAACGAAAAGGAAAATGAGTCATTTTCCTATTTAAAATCGAAAAGGAAAATGAAAAACGAAAAGGAAAATGGTTCATTTTCCAATTGAAAATCTAAAAAAAAAAAAATCGAAAAAAAAAATTTTGAAAAAAAAAATTTGAAAAGGAAAATGAATAACGAAAAGGAAAATGGGCCATTTTCCTATTCAAAATCGAAAAGGAAAATGAAAAACGAAAAGGAAAATGAATAACGAAAAGGAAAATGAGTCATTTTCCTATTCAAAATCGAAAAGGACAATGAAAAACGAAAAGGAAAATGGGTCATTTTCCTATTCAAAATCTAAAAAAAAAAATCGAAAAAAAAAAAAAAAATTGAAAAAAAAATTTGAAAAGGAAAATGAATAACGAAAAGGAAAATGAGTCATTTTCCTATTCAAAATCGAAAAGGAAAATGAAAAACGAAAAGGAAAATGGGTCATTTTCCTATTCAAAATCGAAAAAAAAAAAAATCGAAAAAAAAATTTGAAAAACGAAAAACGAAAAACGAAAAGGAAATCACTTGTGTTAGGTCAATTTTTTTCTACAAAAGCTATTGTATAGGGAAAAAAGTATGTTATATGTGAACAAATAGGAAATACTCGCAAAGCAATGGAAACGAGGTAAGAGGCAAAGACTTACAATTTTGGAAATGTTGGAAAGAAGTAAAAAGGGGGTTATTATTCTTAGTTAGACAAAAAGACTGAAACGTTAATCAGTTAGACATTGTGAACGTTTGAACAATAAGATATGTCTAAGTGTGTGCTTAAATGTCCTTAGAGACATGTTAACACGAACTGTACATGCACTTAGATGCACGCATTTACTGACTGCAATACTGTCTAAACTTACAGGGAAAGATGATGAAGTTCGGTCCGCACAGAAGGGTAGGCTTTCATTTGTTAATGGATTATTACCTTACATAGGTATTTTTCAGACAGTTAAAGCACTGACGAAAGAATGATATAAGAAGATATGCAAAGTGTACGATCATCTTCAATATATAACAAATGAGGAATCGAATTTTTAGCATCAAAGTCCCATTATGAAACAGTGTATGCATGTACCGTATAATGCGATATCAACGTTCACTTACGTAAAATTATCTTTGTAAAGTATTATCTTATGTGAAGTTAAATTTTAACAGTTCTATAACTAATCTGTAATAACTCAAACGTCATTTTACAACTGCTAGCGATCTTGTTTTTATTGCATTGGTCGATGAAGATGTAATTGTTATAGATTAAAAAGTAGTTTGCCATAATATTGTGTTGAATAATTATCATACAATTAAATTAAAAGTCATGACAAAACTTCTAAAGATAATCAAAATGTACGAAAATCTTAAATTGAGAAAGGCAAAATCACCATTTTAAGCATTTTGGCGCCATTTTTAAACCGGAAGTTGTGTGTATGCGCCATTTTTTGGTCATTATTATGTATTAATGTTGTAGAATTATGCTTAGGAAGGAATCTTAGCTATTTATTAAAATTTTGTAAAGTCAAAATATGATAATAAATCAATAGGTACTATTAAAAGATGTCATTTTGAAAAATTGGGTGGCCATCTTGAAAAAAATATTTTTTCTTTTGCCCAATACTTGAACTTTTATACACACATATAAAAGAAGCATTGTGCAAAGTTTCATGCTTGTATCACATTTTGCACAATTATTGCCATAATAACCCCCACTATTTATGCTATAAGCATTTATAATTTTGCCGTGAAATAAGTTCTCTCTAGACTTTTCACTATTTTTACATTGCCGCAGATTGGCACCTTTAAATGTTTTAAAATGTATGACAGAGTAAATAAATTTTCAAAAAAAAATTTTAACTTCATATTCGGTGGATATATCTTCAGGGTTAAAATCATATTCCGTCAGTTATTTTTTAATTTTGCAGAATTAAACTTTAATGAAAATTGAAAAAAATGCAAAATGTTAGGGGTCATGAACCTTTCTATATGTTTATTACCTTGTGAATTTCGTGACCTAAAGTTTTTTTTTCAATAGGTAATAAATGATAAAATTATAAATTTAATGATAAATTATAATGATATTTAAATTATAAATCATTATGAGCTGAAAACCCATCAAATTTTAGTTTTATTTCTCAAATGACAAGCAATTTATACTACCTCTTGAAAAACATATAAAACCTAGGGTCGCGGAATTTTTTGTAGATGATTAAAGAAAAGCTAATTTTTCATACACATTTCTTTTTGAAAATGTGTCACACATTTTTTTATTAATTATCTCTGCTGAACATAGAACTTTTCATTAAAAGTTTAAATCCTTTTTAGATATTTATGTTATATTCATTTCATTAATTAAATATTGGTATTGTGTACTGAGGATCCATTAATTTTCGTGGGTACCAATTTTCGTGGTTTGATAAAAATTGATAAGTTCGTGACTTCTTAAATTCGTGGATCTGAAGTCTGCACCATACAGATCAATGTTGAATTACCTTTTCGTGAAGCATCAAATTTCGTGGATTGATGCCACCCACGAAAACCATGAAAATTGATACCCAATGAATAATAATGAAACCACAGTACTCCCGAACCTCCTGAAAGATAAGGATAACACATCAAACTGCAAAACTCAGGCAAAAGTTGCACTTCGGTAAAAAAAAAATCTATCTGTTTCCCTCATACCAAATTAGAAAGGGTTTGAATTATCGAAAGAAATATCAGACAAAACGTAAAGAAATTCAAAAAAAATATTTAAGAAAATAACAAAAAGGGGTAGGTTCGGTAAGGCTCAATTTTGGCCCAAAATTTTCATTGATTTGAAACAGTATTTTGTAACAAAACTTATCATTCTTTTTGAAAGCTTTATGTATGTAAGAAATATATCTCAATTGATTTTAGTGGTATGATGCACATGTTTTGTCAAATAACAGTCCAAATCTGCATAAAATTGGAAAATCTCCAAATTTTGGTCAATTTTACATATTTTTAAACGATTTTTGTCTGAAATGGAAGTGGCCCCATTTGTGTTCAATGGTGATAGGTTCATATATGTTTTATTTCATGATAATATACAAAATATTTCAAGGTATTCATTGAACACGCATGTGGCCACTTTTATTTTCAAGAAAAACCTCCCAAAAAATGATGAAATTTTGAGTTTTGAGCGTTTTCTGTGATTTCTACTATAAAAGTGGTGCTTAAGTGAATAGATAGTGTTCTTTTTCCACCCAAAAAGTGTTGAACTAGCTTAAGTAGACATCCAAGAGGGTGGAAAACAATAAAATAAATTGATTTGAAAAACTTAATTTTTCGAGGCCAAAATGAGGACTTAATAGACCTTCTCCTTTCACGATGTACTTAATTAAGAATTGGAGATTTGTATATACAATTCAATTATTTCCAAACGTACTGAAAATGGCAATGAACAAGAATTATAGTGTTGCACTCAAAACTCAGGCACTTACACTTTTATAATTTGTATAACGTAATATCAGCATAATCCTACGAAATCTCAGATGGCTCATACGAGATTCGATATTTGAATTTCGAGATTCCAAATTCGAGTTTGGTAGAACGTTTTTTTTTGGCAGACTTTAATTTTTCGTGATTATTTAATTTTTTATAGTATTTACGATATTTTATTTTTGCATATTAAAAAATAAATAAATGCTCGAGAAAAAAAAAACCAAGTGTCATTAATAATATATAAGTTCGCGAGCTTTGTTAAACTTTAAAGCTACTTAATGAATAGTCATTAAGTGTGCCTTGACATCTAAGGTGATATATATTGAAATGATTTGCCAATGGACGACTCCACGATGTGTGAAAAGGTTCCTGGATCTGGTTCAGCTGTAACTTGAGTAGCTAACTAGTGGTCGTGAGTCATGAGTTGGTCGATTGATGTCACACAGCGATTTGAATATTTTATACCAATCCATACACTCAGGAGAAACTGATAGAATTATTTTGTTGGTAAATGGGTTGTTAAGCTTTGAAGTTTTGAAAAAAGTATTAATATGGCTCTAAAAATATGCATTTTTCATATGAAAATGGTAACATAAGAAATTAAAAAATATATGCAAGCTTCGAGTTTTAAGTTTTTAATAGTAACAAATCGAACAGGGGAAATCTGGGTCCATTGGTTACACAGTGAAACGAAGACAAAGGTTGCCCAGATGCACACCGAAGAATAAGTTTGTTAATATTTATCTTTTTTTTTAAGTGTGACGGTTGCTGATTGCTTTCAAGCAAATTACATATATATTTTATATTATCTATTAAACAATAAAACAGCATAAGCATAAGAAGTTTGGGAAACGCCATATTGAGCCCATATGATATGGAAAACGGATATTCATGTGCTAGTCCACCACCATGAGATTTATAAATTTAAGAGATGTCAAAAGCAATGATTCACGACGGAGGGACAAAGTACGTCATCTTTTCCAGGTACATCTCCTTTGAACCGCTCAACGGGTTCTGCCGGTTATTTTTTCTCGATTGTTGGTAATCATTTGTGGTTGATAACTCTGCTTCTTCTGCCTTTTAATAGTCTCCTTCGTCATTTCGAAGATTATGTAATGTTGACTGCTGCACATACCCTAATCATCCTTAATATTGAAAGTTATCGAGGTTTTCTAATACATGTGGATGATTTTTTTTCATAAAAAGGATTAAATTAAAGATAGTTATACTTTTTATATCAATTTTTTAAAAATTGTTTAAAAATTACAGGTGAATCTAACGGTTGAAATGAACACTATCTTGGCTTTAGAGCCTTTAATAGTGTCTAGTTCCACAATGTCTGGTGAAAGTGCATTCCTATCACGAACTGTTCTGGGAAAGACATTCATTTTGCTAGTTTCTGCTGTTTCTATTTGGAATGCTCTATTGTTCTTTCTTCTTAATGGTCTCAGATGTGGCATCAGTCTTGTAGGGTTTACCATCTTAAGTTGCGTACACTGGATCTTTTCTGTAACTGTTAGTGTATAGACTCAATTTGATTTATATTGCACTGTTTACATGTATATTGGTAAAAAACAGTCCTGGCGTATTCAACTAGGTGCATGACAAGTGAAATAAATGCCTTTTCTTTGATTCGCTCCCAAAGGGAATGGTAGAAATGTCAATATTTAGTTGTACTATGAACTGAATCATAATACCCAAGTCTCGTCTGTCGCGACATCTTACGAAGGCGAGACAAAAACTAAACTATCTTGATACATAACGCTCCAAAATTCTTAACGGCTTTTTTCCGAGAATTTTCCAGCAGATGTCTGCTTATACTGTCATAATTTATGACATTTAACAATGTAAATAAAGAAACAGCCTGATTGTAATTATTTGGGGTTTTTTTAAATAAGTACATGAATTTGAAACTTGGATTCTTGGAATCTATTTGTTTTTCAAATACTTTGACAAATAGTTCAGAATTTCATCGTAAAACTCGACTTTTGTCCGCTTTTCACGAAAATTACACAAAATAATGTAAAAAAGTGTCTACACTGGACAAATCTTATAACCGTTCTTCTTTGAAAAGGCATATTTTGTATTGAAATAAATAAGCCGCTAGTTGTTAAAATTAAAGAAATGTCCTACCTTGTCATGACTGAAGCGGTTGTTTTGTCTGGTTTCCAACATTAACCGGATAAATTATTCTATCAGTTTATGATCCGTGAAATCCGGCCAAGAATCATACGCGTTTTGCAAAATAATATGATTAAGGTCCTGCCTTTTTAGCGATCATCTAAAATCAATATACCTTTTAAAAATAAATCCATGTGCTCAACCGGCTAAGTTTAACGTAAAGAGGGAACTTTTAAAAAAGGAATTAAATAGTAGCAAAGTCTGATCCCACCCAACCCAAATTATATGCACTTGAAAAAGTTGTTGTTAAAATATCTGGGACCAATAACTGCTTATTAAAAATTCAATTACTTGTGCAAATAGTAAATCCTGTAACATTCTGTAAGGTTTTGTGAGATTTTCTGCGTATCAGTGTTTTATTTGAAGCATTGGTAACAGAAGGTACATTAAGAAACCTGGCGGAAAAAACGGTAAAGTAAAAATATCATGCAGAAAGTGAGTGAAACCCCACAGGATTGGATTCTTCTTTCATTTTCAGGTAAGAAGCTTTTATTTATTATTATGAGTAGGTTTTATTCAGTAAATTTATTTATTTCTTTATCTTATTTTATCTTTGCTTAGAATTTTACAAAGCTTGTTCAGTATCATGCATTTGACTAATGGTATGACTAATGTTGCCAAAAACTAGCTCGGTAATTTCCGTAAAATCTTTTTTTCAGCGGAAAAGACCCAATGGTGTTTGAATAAAAAATAAACAAGTGGATGAATGAGGGTTTTATCACTGTTTTTGAATTTCAATTTTTATATTTTTGCATAACAGATTATGATGTATTTTTATAAGCCCAGAGGGTTGGTTGTTTTACTTGCTCCGTGCCTATTATTTTTTTTCACTCCGTAAAAGTAAACCTGTTTCGGTTTTATCGTCAGTATATTTCTGGCACATCTCAAAACATGCACAATGTCGTAAGGAACTGCTTACTCTTCCGGAGCACCTGAGTTCACTGTTGTTTCGACTGGAGTTCGCGTTGTTGATAAATATTCAGTTATTTTGTGTTTCCGTGTTTTACATGTTGTCTGTTTTTGTCCCGTTCTTGTTGTTGGTAACTGGTTTTGTCTCTGGCCTTTCGGACTTTTGACATTCGGATACCCCATTGGTACCTCTGCTTCTCGCATCTGCGATGCTCGCTATGAAATTATACCAGGACGGATAAATCTCTATACCAATATTAAACACTACTTTACCAAAATTATGGAATACACTGTTGAAACTGGGGTGATCTGGAATTTAAATGTGACCTATTTGGATGGTTATTAGTATATTGAATTTCGAATATCGAATTTCGTACCAAATAATTGATTGTATCAAAAATATAAAGAATACATAAATGACAACATTAAAAATAACATATACTACACTAACTAAACTACTTTAGGCAGAGATTCGTATCAAAAGCTTCCAAATGTTCAGATAAATTTAGTATTGTTATGATTATAATGACGTAGTGATTATAACTATCTGGCTATCCTTAAAGAGTACTTAGTATCTTTTGTAACAATTATTTCTTATATCTGATATATTTTTATGTGTGACTTTTGTCAAATGTCATGTATGTGATACCAGTTTTATACAATGTACTATTCTATTTTATTGAAGTTATATCATTTGAATCATTTTTTATTAAATTGCTCGTTCAAGCAAGCGAACCTAATTGATTGGCACCATTATTTTGTTAATTTGACGAATAATAATTAATGTTTATTTTTAATGATAGGCACTGATGAGCAACTTTATTAACATTAAAATCCCTAATGGCGGAATCACCGCCACTTCTTGTGGTAGCCATTGATTTTGGAAGTTCTGGAGCCGGGTATGCCTTTCAATTCCTGTACCAATACACAAACGACCCGATTGATGTTTCCAATGCAGTGTGGAATGATGAAAATACGACATCCGGCAGTAAACAGCCCTGTGTTTTATTGTTTGATAAGTCGAAACAATTTCATTCTTTTGGCAAAAAAGCAGAAGATGACTACGAAGCTCTGCAAAATGAAGGTCGGGCAGATGATTGGTATTTGTTGAAAGGTTTTAAAATGCAACTATATGATGCTGTAAATAACGGAGAGGTAATGTACTGATAAAGTAAAGTGATAAAGATTTTCTTTTTACAAGATTTGAATTTTTTTAAGTAAAATGTTAATCTTGTTTTGAAATCTTAATACACTCTTGATAGAACAAATGAGGAATTCATAATTGAAATTACCATGCACCAGTCAATTGGTGTTCTACGCCCCTGCAACATACACTATACAGGTTAAAGGTGATGAAAATATGCGGATGATAAAATGAGCATGAAATGATGATGAGAAATATTGAATCGGGAAGGAATCAAAGAAACAGTTAAATGTAATTGTAAAAACCAAATTTAATGAAAGGAGATAGCCGGTAGGGGTGAGAAAAGTAGCATATGAGGAGCACACATGATTCATTAGTTTGCTTGAAGCGTAGCACTCTCAAAACACTATGTCGGAATCCCAAGACCCACAGTCACCTTGTACGGCAAGAAAGAGTTTGCTGTTGGCGGATTCACCACCGGTGTCCAACCCGAACAAAAATAATCACCACCGTCCTACACACACATGATAATCATAAAAATAACTTTAAAAACCTCAAAACGAGAATCGAATTTATACCAGAGGTCCCCGAGGGTAATCACAAGCCTGGATAAATAGCAATCCAAATTAATCGTTTATACCCGCGTTTTGGTATTTGTAATTTTGAAACCACTGGACGATAACCTCTGCTGGTGGACCAGAGGTCCCCGAGGGTAATCACAAGCCTGGTCGTCAGACTTTTCTGATACGATTTACCATAAAATTTCTAATATATTTGTCGCTGAAAATTCCGATTTTTAAATTCAACATTGTAAAAAACACCAGGTTTCTTTCTTTGTAATGCACATGGTCGATATCCTTGATGCTGGATTTGACTTCCTTCTTCGAACGTTTTGGTTTTGAGTACTTTTAGTTTTCAACAGTTTTGGAATATGACATTCCAATGTTTTGATTCAAATGCTACTGATGAGAGGTTACTCCTTGAAATATCGATGTAAAGCATATCCAAATTAACCGTTCATACCCGCGTTTTGGTATTTTCTAAAATCACAGAACAAAATTTGTCTTAACCATCTACATCCATCTTGTTTAGATAATGAAATAACATAACCAAACACACTTCACCCTGCAGTAATTTTACTTTAAAAGTGATCATAAGTGTTCAAATTTCACCCTGAAGAATTCCTAGATCAAAATAAAGGTAATAACAAAATTACCGAACTTGGAGAATCAATCTCAAAAATGTCCATAATACAAGACAAAACAAGGAAGACAAACGGAAAAAATTGAAGATTGCAATGATCGCAATACATTTTTAAACTTTAACAGTTTGTACAGTCAAGTTTTGGGATGTAAAAAAATTAAATCATTTCATCTATTTTATACTTTTTAGTAAAGAAAATCTGTCTGCAATTATCATTGACACGGTCAACATTTCTGTTCTGTTGTGCATGAATAGATAAATAAATAAATGATTGGGTTTTTTTTTAATTTTTTATTTATTTTGCTGTATTGATATTTCGTATATTCAGCCTTATTTCGTAAAAGTTATAACATGTACCGGCAAAAATTATGCAGGTTATAACTTGTTTTTTGGGGTCGTACAAGTAAATGTAATAACATGTACAAAACTTTTATACATGTTGTAACTTGTACAAAATTACAACTTGAAAATACTTTTCATACCGTTGATAGTTACGATTTTTCTACTTTATATAATAACCTTCCACATAATCTGATTAAAATGAAATTTGAATATTTGGTTAAATGGTGTTTTGACAAATTTAAAAGTGATTATATCTGTTCTAGAGTTTCAAAATCATTTAGTAAATCATTTTTTTAGTAACGAGACTCAAAAGGGTTACATTAACTGGACTGATGCAGAAACTATTACTGCTCTAAATTATTTGTTAGTTAATATTTACATACGTTTTGGTAAACAAATTTATCGCCAAATTATTGGTATTCCTATGGGTACTAATTGTGCGCCATTTATAGCTGACCTTTTCCTATACTGTTATGAATCACAATTTATGGCTAAATTACAAAAAGACCCGAACAAACAGAACCTAATCGAAACTTTCAATTATACTTTTAGATATTTAGATGACATTCTTGCACTCAACAATCCTTCATTTTCTAATTTTATTACAGAAATTAACCTTGAACAAATCTGACGTCACCGGTGTAAGATGTCCTTTTTTAGATTTAGATTTAAGTATTATTGACGGAAAATTACATACCAAAGTATATGATAAACGTGACGACTTTACCTTCCCTATTATAAATTTCCCTTTTCTTGAAGGAGATGTTCCACTAGCGCCGTCATACGGGGTTTACATTTCACAGTTAGTAAGATATGCTCGGATTTGCAGTTGTGTTTCTGATTTTAATGATAAAAACCGTTTTATTACTGAAAAAATTATTAAAACAAGGTTATCGATACCACAAATTAGTAAAATCTTTTTCTAAATTCTTCCACAAGTATCGATCTCTTATTGAAAAATTTAATTGTACACGTCACTTTCTTATAGTGAAAGGAATATCACATCCTGAATTTTATGGTAATGTTTTTTATAAAGCTCACAATTTTAAAAGCAATCCAATAAAAATGAAAAATTGGCTTCAAAATTTATTACGGAAAGGATATAAAATGAATATCTTGGTTAAATCTTTGAATTTAGTGTTTTTTGGCAGAAATATTGAAAACTTGATACTTGCTTTAAAACTTCCATAAACGTTTTTACTATTGTCATTTTTAAGCATTATAGCGATCAAGCGTGTCGGTTTTGTGTGATGACACTTCACTAAATCATTATTGTTTGAAGTGTTGTGTCGGATTTAAAATCGATACGTTTGATTTTTTTTACATCAGTCGATTGATGATTCTCAGCTAGCTGTCAGTAACAGCGAGTGTTCTATAGAGAGTTCCTTTATCGTCCTTTTGTTTGTTCTTGTTTTTTGTCTTAGGTTCTCTCTAGTAGAATTGGACTTTGATCGATTTGATTTTTATTGTGTGTTTAGTTTTTGTGCTTTGTCTAGGAATATTGATAGGGGGGAGGTTGGGCCCAAAAACTAGTTTAACCCCGCCACATATCTAATATGTACCTGTCCTAAGCCAGGAATCTTTGACAAAGCCGTTGTTTGTATCTGTCATCTTTATGTTGTTTGTTCTATGTTTTAGTGTGTGTTAGCTTTGGTGGAGATTGTCAATAGGGGGAAGGTTTGGGCCCACAAAACTAGTTTAACCCCGCCACATATTACATGTGCCTGTCCTAAGCCAAGAATCTTTGACAAAGCTTTCGTTTTTACTTGTCTTTTTGATGTTTTCTGTTCCTTGTTTAAGAAGGGGGTCTATCTGTGACTATTACAGGGATGGATTTGAGTTTTATGCATCTTATTTAGACCATGGGCCAATTGCAGAACCGCGAGCAGTGCCAAATGGCCTCGTTGAAGGCTGCTGGTGGTTGTCCATTGTGGTTTTTCTAAATTGCCGTTTAATTGTGGGCTGTGTCGCGTACACTTATTTCACATCTCTTTATTTTCTATTGTACACAACATATATATACATAAATGGGTTTTATAATAGGTAAAGGACCCATTTACTCCGTATAGACCACAGTGCCCCGCCAAATCATCAAAAACCCATATGAAGACACAAACGGTTTGCTAAAAATCATTTTATATTTTTTTTACAAACACCTTCCTTTAAACATGCACATGTAAGGAGCCATGAGCGAAGTGTTATTTTACATTGATTACATATATGAACATGTTCAAACAACAAAATTCAAATTCTAACGAAATATCTTTTTGGCGAAATAGTAAAACTTATAACCATCTCTTGTACTTATATAAAAATCAAAAGTTGGCTTCTCGTAAAAAGTGTCTAGACTTTTACATGTATCTTAAGTACAGAATGAAAATGACATAAAGTTTAATCAAAGTTAAAATGTTCAATGGTTGTATAATGTGATGATTAATGTCATGTTTTAATAAACATTTCTGTTCATTTTCGAAAAACGTTAAAGAAAAATATTATTTTCTTTAATGGCATGCAATTTGTAAAAGCACGAGTGTTAGTAAATGTACATGTAACATGGATTAAGAGGTGACGAAATAGCAAAATTATTCTATATTTTGTATAGGATATTCGAGAGGATTTTAAGCTTAAAGACATCGCTGGAAAAGACATTTCAGCTAAACTTGTCTTTTTTAATGCAATTAACTACCTGAAAGAACATTTGACAACAGGACTTAATGAAAGGGGATTGGGAACCTTTTCAGAAAACACGAGATGGGTTATATCAGTGCCGGCAATTTGGACGGAATCAGCAAAGCAGTTTATGAGAGAATCTGCAGAAATGGTATTCAAAAGATATATTATTGTTACGGCATAATGCATTAACAAGCGATCAATATTTCATTAGCTCACCTGTCCCAAAGAATCAAGTGAGCTATTGTCATCACCTTTTAAGAATTTGTTCCCTTAGAACGTCAACATTTACAATTTTCTCAGCATTTCCTCATTACCTTGAAAACATTAACTCCTTTGATTTCTTAAATCTAATTGCAACTAAACTTAATATAGTTCTTAATTAGCATTGGGTGTATAGAACTAATGAGGGGATTTTGATTCGTCGTAAAAAATGGTCGCCGTGGCTAAAAATTGAACATAAGGCTAAATTGCAGAATTTTGCAGATACATTTTGTAACTCGAAAACAGTAAAAGATTTTTTTTTTAAATTCTGATCAAATAAAAGTGATCAGCACATCAAGATTTACCTGCCATGGAAGTTTGAAAAAAAACCGACATTCCATGAAAGAGTAATTGTCCTCTTTCTTGATATATTTACCAGAGCGCTTCTGATGAGTCTTTTAAGACAAAACGCGCTTCGGGCGTAGCAAAATGTATTGCCTGGAACTTTATTTTTCTTAATGAGTGAGTAAGTTGATGTTTTACATCCTAACAACATTGTTTAATTTATACAAGGGCGTTGGGCAGGAAAGGGGTGATACACGAGGCGAAATATACAAATGTAGGAGCGGTTTGGAAAACGAAAGAATGTCAGCGACCAGACTTTTCGGATAATGAACCTTAACCATTACGTACGATGGTCATCCGATTTAGCACTTTAGTATACACACCTTTGTCGCTCTGTAGGCTATGCAATAACCCGATGTAAGATTCCCACTGCAAGCCTGTCTGCCACCCGGGCCACGCGGTATGTCTTATCAAACTATTCAGAAACGTTCAGACAATTTTCACCTTGTCTAGAAAGCTGTTGGTAATCTCGTTATCGAGTGATTCTTTTTTACATTTGAACACATACGATGGTTTTTATCATATTTTTTGGCTTCTAGAAGTAGTGCCGTTTTCTAAATTCTTTTTTTTTCAAATATTAGACTGGTATTAAAGGAAAAGACTTGATCATTGTCTACGAACCCGAGGCTGCTTCCGTGTATGCACGCCTACTTCCAGTAGATAAATTTGCTGGCCAAAACGAAGAAGTGATACTGACATGTTTCAACCCTGGAAGGAAGTTTATTGTAGTAGACGCAGGAGGTATGTTAAGTTTATTGTACAGCCAGAACTATTTGTTGGTTTCTTTTGTCAATAATCATTGTTAATCCCCCGCGATGACCTATCGATGTGCATTGCTCTGGTTTTTTTTCCCAGACATTTTATTGATCGAACACTACTGGTTAAAAACGCATATACTCTTTTTTCAACTCTCACATCAAAACTTTTAAAATAGTACCTAGTAAATTATTTTATCCCTATCTTCTTAAATATCATTTAATCAGGGATAACCATATTCTTGGTGAAAACACCTTTCGTTTTTGTGACATTTTCCATCTAATACAAATGCTAAGGAACATAAGATTATGGAAACAAGGAATTCTAGGAAGTCTGCTTCATATTTTCATGTAGATCTTCATCTCGAAATAAATTATCAAGGGAAACTTTTAACAAAGCTCTATGACTTGAATTTTCCACTGATTTCTCCTTCTTGTGTAGCAATACTCCGTCCGCTCCATTCATTATTCCAGAGCTTGCAAGGCTTTCTGCACTCAAGAAAGTTTATGGATGACATCATGCGCTCATGGCAACTTTTGGATTTCTATCTCTTGGATGAGTGCAGATGTTTGGCATTGGGTTTTAATTTGTCTTCCTTTGCCTGACATGTCCGTTGGCATAACGATGGCTGCACTATAGCAAGAAGAAACAGCTTACTCTTCTGGTTCACTTCCTTTACACCATGCATTCGCGTAGTTGATTGCTATACAGTTGGTTTATTCTATCATTTTTTTTAATTAACATTATGATTTATCAATACAATTTAAGTAACGTGAGGACACCTGTCATGTGACCAAAAACAGCTAAAAATGCCAAAATAAGAAAACAAGTGCAAATGTCACAAATACTTTGAAACTTGTGTAAAATGGTTCCATTTAATAAAACTTTATTAAAATAAATGAACTTTAACACAAATAAAACAACCATTCCTTCATAAATAAAATCTTCAAATAAAACAAGGGAGGTAATCCACTTGAAATGACAAAAAAATTACAATGATTTGTATTGTAGACAGAAAAGTAAGCTGGTGAGCCCCAGTTTTTATTGTTTTATTTCAAAATATATTGTATTTCATTGATTTTTATCAAATAAAAGTAAAAATTCAATTCGTGGAGTTTTCCTGCAACAGGATTTTATGCTCATTATTTGGGCTTGCCTATATAATCTATAGTAATTTGGGAAAACTTTGAGCTTAAATTTTGGGAAAACAAGCCTGGAAAGGGGGGCCAATATTTTTACACAAGATAAAGTATATATTTAATACAACTATATAAAAATGGACATTTTCGATTCGGCATTCTTTTTGGGGTCAGGTCCTCATAACCTTAAATCCTATGATTTAATAAAGTAAGTACAATGAAATTCAATTTACTGTTAAGAATGAATTTGTGTTATAAAATGTAAGACATCATATTTCATTGAAATCACAGTGGTATAATATATAAATAACATATAGCTGAGAGGGTGATAGAGTAGATTGATATCCTGAGAAAAGGATTGTCAACTGAGGCGCAGCAATGTCTTTTCGAAGGGTAGCAATCTACTCTATCACCCTCTCAGCTATATGTTATTTAATTTATTATACTGAATCATTTAAGTGCTTTCACGCACTGATTTTTCAATCTTTTTATTTGTTTTCCCGAGTTTTTAATAAAACTAATTAAATGCTTCCCTATGAAATAACGTTGAAAAAAACCCTTTTTATTTGTTTAGGCGTTTGTCTTTAAGTAAAGCATTAATTAGCGTTAGTTAAAATAAGCACTTTGCACGAAATATTTTTCAATCTATTTACTATCAAAATGTCAAATTGAGGCTGTGCACGAGCTCGGCGCACGAGAGGGTAATAGATAAGACAATATAACCCGCGAGGGCGATAGATAAAATATTATCACCCGCTGGGTTTTGTTTTTGAAATATGCTATATGATAGATTGAATTGTTTGATTAAAATTTGTCAGTAAAAAATATTATGAAGAATAATAATTTTAAATCACAACACACCCCAACAGCAATGTGAAGTTGGTTACTTTTTGTTATTCATTTGATATTCATTTAACATTCGTTTAATATTCATTTAACTTTCGTTCAACATTCGCTTAATATTCATTTAACATTCGTTTCATATTCATTTAACATTGGTATGAAATTTATCCATAACCATTAACGGTCAGGGGGTGCCAAAAGGCCGAACTTAAAATGAAACGGAAAACAGAACGGAAATTCAATTTGTAAAGCAACGTTTTTCGTTTAAATTATTCGTTGTTTTCCTACTTTTGTCGTTTTTGTTTTTTTTTTATTTGTTTTTTTTTTTTTTTTTTGGGGGGGGGGGGGTTGATTTTGTGTCATTTATTGACGGTGAAGTTGTCAGAAATGGCGTAAACATATAAAAGATGCAAATTATATGAATTCTTTAAACGTAGTCATGCATGGTACATGTCGGAAAACAATATTTCGTCTATTAGATTAGACTAAGCGGAGGATTTTCCTTACTATACGTACTCATATCATAGAACACGATTTCCTCACTAATGTAGCATTACACCGCGCTGAGTGCACTTAACTTAAATAGACGAATTAGAATGTGACCAGTTGCGGCTTGCTGTCTGGTCAAGCAACGGAGCGGCTGAATCGATTCACAACTTATACAGTATTTCAGAGCATGCTTTTTACAAAAGTGTAATAATCGACACAAAAATTACGCTTTTCATACAAGTATGTTGTGTAATCAAAGACAAGACAACAGGAACATAGACATATACATGATATACGGAATTTTGGTCTCTCAGATGAGCACGGTTGTAGGTTTGCCTATATTAACTTTTGTGTATTGCCCTACAATGTACTTTATCGAATTTTACTCGCCTTATATAAATCATTTCATTTGCAACGCAGCGGGAGTGATTCAAAAACCAGGAAGAGCAAACTTTTACGAGATATTTAAGGTCCCTCTTTTCTGTTGATGAGTTTGCACTGTAGTTCAGTTTTTCTCTCGTGTCTTTTGTTATTTTGTTTGACAATAAGGTTATATCTTTTTTCTGCTTCGCCTAGGCCTGTTACACATTAATTTAACAAGAAAAAAGTTTCTTTGGGGCACGGATTGTCCTCCTCAATCATGAAATATTAATTCCTAACATATACTAACAGAAATATGGACACCTAGAAAGAAATCAATCAGTGTTACGGTTGGGAAGACGGACAAGTGTAAAACTATATGCCCGTCCCATATACAGGTATGAGAGTGAGCCATAGAAATATGAAAATGATAGTTATGCCAATACACATGCAGGAACGACTTACTGGATGTTGTGCATCTAAAATCTTTAAAAGAAAAACGATCGCCCGCAAATAAACCTTGGGGTTGGAGGTAAAAGGGTTTTAGTATATTTTTTGCTACTTTTCTGATTGAATTGTATACAATTAAAAATCTGTTTAACAATATAGTAGTAACCGTTTGTTTAATTTTTGATGAATGTAATTCATGCTGTCATCATCAGTTGGTTCTTCATATTTTTTGGTGTTTTTTTTTTGTAAAATTGTCAATCCTGTGAATGCTATACAAAATTTTCTAGTACCGATAATTTATTTACCGAAAATACAATTCGAAATTATTTGTTAATTTTATTTATCAGACATATTTTGTTAATGGCATACTTCATCATACAGATAAAATCTCGGACGAAAATTTGCCAATACATGTTCGTGTATATATATATTTTCTATCATTGCAAAATATCAAAATATCATAAAGCAAATGTCACTACTAGGAACACGCGAATCGAGCCAGGTAATTTTTACCAACCCCGCAAAATATTTTCTTTAAACCAACTGCATTATCTCTACACAATTAGAAGGGAATCGAGTGAAATAACCAATAGGACTGAAGGTTGTTAGAATTTACCATGAAAATCCTTAACGGGCTAGTAAAAACCATTTGACTCAATACGTCTATACAAAGTTTAAAACTTTGGTAAAAACTACCTGGTTCGATTCGAGTCTTTCGCATAATGATTATTAAAACATTTACACTTCGATAAATATGCGGAAGTGGACCTTTTTGACTTTGTCAGTTTAAGGTGTAAAAACAAGTTTTAATATTTTCTGACGCTGTAAAACGACACAAAGTGGCGATGAATTATTTTCCCATAATTGTTTTACACTCGAGTTGTTTGTTCTTATTGACAATTAAAAAAAAATAAACCATTATATTTTTTGTTTGATTCGTCTTGTCTCAAGCAGTATAACTAAACAAAGATTTTGAAAGGTTAAGCTTTGCTATATGCCTGTAGCTATAGTGTACTATATAATATACTAATATTTCAATATACAGGTCCAACGGTTTTGCCGCCAATGGTGTTTAAACATTAAAATTAGAACTTTATCAACACTCATTTTGTACGCTGAATGGACTATTGGCAACGCGACGGGTGGTGCTAAAGCAAGCAGGAACTACTTACTCTTCCGGAGCACCTGAGTTCACTCTTGTTTCGACTGGAGTTCGCGTTGTTGATTGATATTCAGTTATTTTGCGTGCAATGACGTTCAAAATTTGTAAAGAAAAAAGCGTTAAAAAGACGCCGAAAGTTCGGGAAAACGAGCATGCAGGTTGGGTAATGCACTTTTCCGGAAAATCGTCCGTTTCCCGACCCTTTCAAACATAAAAAATCAAAAATCAATTATAAAGTTATTTTATATCGTAATGAATAGGAATTTTATATGTATTTAGAAAATATGTTAATGCGTTAAAATACTGCTCATATAGTACTATAAATAAGTATCCATGGCAACCATTTTGTCTGCAATATGACTTTTCTCGGATTTGGAAACTGAAGTTTAGCAACCCAATAAGCACCATCGAATTGATTAAAAATCATTTATTTGGGTTCGTTTTTGATCAATTTATTTGGATTTAGGTGCTCATTGTTGATAATGTTAAGAATAATTCTAATTTTTGGACGAAAGGGTAAATCAGAATGAGAAAAACCGCGTTTTTTGTCTTGATATCAATTTTTTGCTATAATTTTCATAAATACAAAAGAATGAGCAGCAATTCTCAAATTCTATATTTTATGATCTATCATGTGGTGAAATTCTAAAACAATCGATGTCGATCTTCGGGGTGCTAAATCCGATTTAAGAAATGAGGTATCAAATTTCGTCTGATTTGCCAAAATAAGGTAAAAGGGGCGGGACTTAATTTCCAATAGAAAATTCTTCTATTCGGGTTTTTCTAACTATTGAGTAATATTAATAAAATATAATGGTTTGGATAACTGTAAATAATTATGTCAGACTACATGAGACAATAAAACTACAAATATTTTATCAAATCTATATGGTACAGGCATTTATTTTTCCGAGTATTCGTTGCAATAAGGGGGACAACTTTTGAAAACTTTTTTTTTACTTTTGGCGGGACTTATGTCATTAACATCACTGTGCGGACGTTGAAGGAAAATTCATCTCATAGTACAACTAAAATATTGACATTTCTACCATTATCGCTCCCTTCGGGAGCGTATTAATTAAAGAAAGCAACACATACATTTTGTAAAAACTAAGTCTAACATTAGTCGGGTATAAATTTTAGGAGGCGGAAATCATAATTTTCCTATTTTTTTCGAAATCAGTTTCATCTTGCAACAGCATCAAAACTTTCGGTTTCTCCACTCTTTTCACTTCTTTTCCGCAGGAACAACTCAAATCACGATTGGCACAGCTAATTAAACGCAACTCTTTTTTCAAAAAGAATGGAAAACGCAGGTACAAATATCTGGTAGTCGATTACACTAAGACTTACTTTGTCATCAATGCGTCTAATTAATAAGGAAAAGAACAAATATACAGAAGACCAAATAGTCGACATACTCAATTTTCTTATCGACAACATATTTGTTCAGTTTGGTGGACGTGTTTTTTAGAAAAAAATACGGATTAAAAATGGGCACTAAATGTGCACCTTTGCTTGCTGATTTTTTTCTACATTCATATGAAAGTGACTCCTTTCAATCTCTTCTAGACCAAAAATAAATCGTAGATTAGCTCTCTCTTTTAATCACACGTTCCGTTATATTGATGATGTCCTTTCACTAAACAATTCTCGATTTGATGACTTTCTCCATCTGATATATCCTCAGGAACTTGAGATAAAGGACACAACGGATTCTAAGAAGTCTGCTTCATATTTTGATCTACATCTAGAAATTGACTCTCAAGGAAGAATTTCAACAAAGCTCTATGACAAACGTGATGACTTCAACTTTCCAATCGTAATCTTTCCCTTTTGTGTAGCAACATTCCGTCCGCTCCCGCTTATGGAGTCTTCGTATCACAATTAATCGATTCGTTATTCCAGAGCTTGCAGTAATTACAGCGAATTCCTTGGCAGAGCGTCAGGTTTTATAAAAAAATTTGCTGACACAGGGTTATGTTGCTGCATGGTTGCTATCTTTACTCAAGAAATTTTACGGTAGACACCGTGCACTCGTAGACAAATATGGGATTTCTATCTCTCATATGTACTTTATCGTAATACAGAAGAATTATAATGTTAAAAAGAGTGATGGATGCACAAACGAACGTTTGCAAAGAAGGATGAAAACAATACTAGGCCCCCTTCCAGGCACATTTTATTGCAAAATCGCTATCATTATCAGACTATAACCGGAGGTCATGGCCAACTTTTAGGAGTGGGGGCATGCACCTCAATACCCCCCTCTCGATGCAACCTAGTCTCTATGCCATCAAAGATAGCCAACAGGGTGAGGATCCGCCCAGGCAGAAATTATTACAAAATCGCTATCATTATCAGACTGGAACCGGAAGTCAAGGCCATCTTATGAGACATGCGTCATGTACCTCAATTTCTCCCCTCTCGATGCCACCTAGTTTCAATGCCACACAAGTTATTAATCGGTGTCAAAGCCGGGTCGAAAGGACCCGACCAGGTAAACTTTATTATCATTATCAGACTGGAAACTGAAGGCGTGGTCAATTTTTGAGACACGGGTCATGCACCTCAATATCTCCCCCTCGATGCCACTTAGTCCGTATGCTACCCAAGATAGCTATCGGGGTCAAAGACGGAGTCGAAAGGTCCCACCCAGGCACTCTTTATTACAAATCGCTATCATTATCGTGATCAACTTATTTTGCGACTCGTGTCATGCACCTCAATATGCTCGTCTTCGATGCCACCTAGTCCTTATACTACCCAAAATATCAATCGGGGTCAAAGCCAGGGTCGGAAAGATCCACCTAAGCCAATTTTGCAACAAAATCTAGTTATATTTTTATCTTTTTTCTGACATATTTAGATTCATCTTGAAAGAGTTCATGCGAAGGAAAAAATAAATTTCGAATACTACATTTTCTGGTCGATTAAAGGAGTAAGAAGAATTAGAAATGTTTTGAGGATGCCGAGAAGTGCGACAGCCTATAAGTGACTTAAAATTCAACATATATTTTATATAGTCATAACCAGTTGATGTATGACACCAAGGGTGGATTCAGAATGGGCCTCAGGGGGGGGGGGGGGCATTCTCCTTTTAAAGGATGAAAAAATTTGGTTGGATATATAGGAAACCATTAAAGCATGACAAGAATCTCAACATTAACCCCCTTTCTTCTTATAAGCCAGTCAGTGGGTCCCCTTTTCAATATTTCTGAATTTGCCTCTGTAAACATCATTAACATAGAAGTATTTGTTCGATCCAGCGAAAGAAGAACATTTAAAACAACAGAAAAATATATCACTTAATATATGAGATTTAGCTCAGGGTCCGTGTAGTAATAACAAATTCGCAATTATTAAGTGATGGATCCAGAAATTCGAAAAATAGGAGCCAGGCTAAGTAGGGGGTTTCAACGATTTTCTATCTATCCAAACAATTTTTTCGACAAAAGAGGGACCTGGTCCAACCAATGTATCTGCCGCTCGAAATCTGTCAATCTAATTGCTAGTTTGTAAAGTGTCAATATATATCAAACATTTGAAATAAAATTTTAGGAATATCAAATTTTATTCATGCTTTAAGAAATCATGAGCGTAGCATGAGCGTAGCATTTTACGTTCGCAATTTTCTTGGCAGAGCGTCACGTTTGACACAGAAATAGCTAACACAGGGTAATGTTGCTCCACGGTTGCGGTCTTCATTCAACAAATTTTACGGTATGCACTCATAAACTCATTTGGGATTTCTATCTCTCAAATGAGTGCTGTAGAGGAAATTTGTTTTGTCTTCTCTTACAAGATTTGACATACTGAATTGGAAATTAGCGACAAGACGGGTGTGTTATAGCAGGCAGGAACCGCTTATTTTTCCGAAGCATCCACAGGAAAAATAGCTACGGATGTATTACGGATGGTCCTCAATCCATCCGTAAATCATCCTTTTTTTCTTCCGTAAAACAGTTATTTCATGCACGTCTGAATTTCATCCCCAATGAACTATCCGAAAAACGGATGAACATTCACGGATGAATATCAATCCATCCGTTTTTCATCCGTAGCTCAAACCATCCGTTAAACATCCGTATTTCATCCGTCATGAAAATATCATATTCACACAAAAATTTCTGGAAACCCTTCTAAAATTAATGGTTATGACCTCGATCATTTGGAAACAAAAATACAGGGTATTTTAAATGATAGCGAGCATAGCTCGCAAGCGGGCACAAAGTGCCCGCTCGAGCGGAGAGCTCTACGGTATTTGTTTCCGCGAGAAATTTGCTAATGCTGATTTAGATTTTTTATGGTCCGGAAAGAGTTATTATTTTTACAGGGCCGGAATGAATGTTAAAATAATTTATAAGAAAAGAAATTAAATGCTTAAAAAAATAATAAATTGCGCTTTTTACAAGAAAATAATATTCTTAAAATAATAAATACACACAAGCTGCTCGTTTCGTCTTGGTTATAGGTACGTACGAAACTTACGTGTCTCGAAGCTTAATCGCCCCATACCATCTCGCCCCAAAATTAGCAAATAAAATGGAAATATTGGAAATTAAATGATAGCGATAGCCCTGAATGTCGACATTTAGAACAAAGTATGAATAAAACATATATATGAAAAAGATTGTTAGAAATGGAAAAACTTTGATTGCATTGATTATGATTATCATTATATAAACAAAACGTAGTCCTTTTTAGCTATGCTCGCATTTAGGCAATGCCTACTCCATATTACGGATGAATTCCGGATGATTATATACGGATGAAAAACGTTCGTGTGCTCGTTTTTTCCGTATTCATCCGTACATTAACGGATGAATTACGGATGGTTTACGGATGAAAACATCCGTAGCTATTTTTCCTGTGTCCGAGTTCCCTCTTGTTACGACCTGAGTTTGCGTTGTTGATTTTGTGTTTCCTCTTGCTGTTCTTGTTTGTGTTTAGCGGTTTTGTTTTTGTCCTTTGGGACTGTTGACACTCGAATGCCCCATTGGTGCATCTTTGCTTCTTTCAGTCAAACTTTAGGTATTAAAAATTGTGAATAGATATTAATAGAATGTTAAATGAATACAGTAAAACTTGGTTATTATAACGAATTTCACGGGAACAAGGAAAACTATTCGTTATAAGCGTAATTTGTTGTATTGATATAACAAATTTCGTTATGTCATACAAAGAATTCGTTATAGGCTTTGAACACAAAACGTACACGTGGAGTTGACAATTAACACAGTATATGTACAAACTGGGAAATAGATCAAAACCACTTCAATTTATCATAGTGTTTTAAAGAAACTAGTCATTTCAGACTGTTTTTAGCTCACCTGACCCGAAGGGTCATGTGAGCTATTGTCATCACTTGGCGTCCGTCGTCCGTCCGTCGTCCGTCCGTCGTCCGTCGTCCGTCGTCTGTCGTCCGTCGTCCGTCGTCCGTAAACTTTTTAAAACGTTAACTCCTCTGACACCATAAGTCCAATTGCAACCAAACTTGGTATGGTTGTTCATTAGCATTCGGTGCTTAGAACTGATGTGGGGATTTTTGATTCGTCGTAAAACATGGCCGCCATGGCTAAAAATAGAACATAGGGGTAAAATGCAGTTTTTTGCAAATAACTCAAAAACGGCTACAGATATCAAAATTCTGGCATAGGGTAAAAGTGATCAGCACCTCAAGATCTACCTACCCTGAAATTTTGAAGAAAATCCAACGACCCATGTAGGAGTTATTGCCCTTTTTGTGGATTTTTTGCAAATTTTGCACCTGTTTAGCTCAATATCTTAAAAACTATACTAGATATTTGAGAAATTTAAATTGCATATTGTTAAGCACATCAAGATCTACAAAATATGTAACAGGGTCAACGTTGTAGGACCTTTCCTTTTAGGAGTTATTGCCCTTAGAACGTCAAAATTTAGCATTTTAACAGCATTTCCTCATTACATTGAAAACGTTAACTCCTCTGACACTTTAAGTCCAAATGGAACCAAACTTGGTATAGTTGTTTATTAGCATTAGGTGTATAGAACTGATGTGGGGATTTTTGATTGGTCGTTAAACATGGCCGCTGTGGCTAAAAATAGAACATAGTGGTAAATGGCAGTTTTTTGCAAATAACTCTAAAACGGTGACAGAATACAAAATTTTGATTGGACACAAAAGTGATCAGCACCTTAAGATCTACCAGTTCTGAAATTTTGAAGATAATCCAACGACCCATGTAGGAGTTATTGCCCTTTTTGTGGATTTTTTGCAAATTTTGCACCTGTTTAGCTCAATATCTTGAAAACTATACAAGATATTTGAGAAAATTAAATTGCATATTGTTAAGCGCAGCAAGATCTACAAAATATGTAACAGGGTCAACGTTGTAGGACCTTTCCTTAGAGGAGTTATTGCCCTTGGAACTTCAAAATTGAGCATTTTAACTGCATTTCCTCATTATATTGAAAATGTTAACTCCTCTGACACTTTAAGTCCAATCAGAACCAAACTTGGTATTATTGTTTATTATTATTAGGTGTATAAAACTGTTGTGGGGATTTTTGATTGGTCGTAAAACATTGCCACTGTGGCTAAAAATAGAACATTAGGTTAAACTGCATTTTTTTGCAAATAACTCAAAAAGTGTGACAGATTTTTAGATTTTGATTGAAAACAAAAGAGATCAGCACCTTAATATCCACCATATTGTCAGATGACCCCCTTATTAATCTTATGACCCTTTCAACGTCAAATAGATTTTGCCTAATAACCTTTACTTCAGGCACATATGTCAGGTGAGCGATTCAGGCTCCTGGGAGCCTCTTGTTGTTAACATGAGAATATTGATTCTATTTTTGCAAGTGCTACATGTACGAATATATTATCATCTACATTTTCAACGGTTTCAAGCACACGGCCGACTGTGTCAAGTGCAACCAAACCATCACTTTTTGTCGAGAGTTTTAGCTCACCTGACCCAAACTTGGTATGGTTGTTCATAAGCATTCGGTGCTTAGAACTGATGTGGGGATTTTTGAATCGTCGTAAAACATGGCCGCCATGGCTAAAAATAGAACATAGGGGTAAAATGCAGTTTTTTGCAAATAACTCAAAAACGGCTACAGATATCAAAATTCTGGCAGGATAAAAGTGATCAGCACCTCAAGATCTACCTACCCTGAAATTTTGAAGAAAATCCAACGACCCATGTAGGAGTTATTGCCCTTTTTGTGGATTTTTTGCAAATTTTGCACCTGTTTAGCTCAATATCTTGAAAACTATACTAGATATTTGAGAAATTTAAATTGCATATTGTTAAGCACATCAAGATCTACAAAATATGTAACAGGGTCAACGTTGTAGGACCTTTCCTTTTAGGAGTTATTGCCCTTAGAACGTCAAAATTTAGCATTTTAACAGCATTTCCTCATTACATTGAAAACTTTAACTCCTCTGACACTATAAGTCCAAATGGAACCAAACTTGGTATAGTTGTTTATTAGCATTAGGTGTATAGAACTGATGTGGGGATTTTTTATTGGTTGTAAAACATGGCCGCTGTGGCTAAAAATAGAACATAGAGGTAAATGGCAGTTTTTTGCAAATAACTCTAAAACGATGACAGATTTCAAAATTTTGATTGGAACAAAAGTGATCAGCACCTCAAGATCTACCAGCTCTGAAATTTTGAAGAAAATCCAACAACCCATGTAGGAGTAATTGCCCTTTTTGTGGATTTTTTGCAAATTGTGCACCTGTTTAGCTCAATATCTTGAAAACTATACTAGATATTTGAGAAATTAAAATTGCATATTGTTAAGCACATGAAGATCTACAAAATATGTAATAAGGTCAACGTTGTAGGACTTTTCCTTTGAGGAGTTATTGCCCTTAGAACGTCAAAATTGAGCATTTTAACAGCATTTCCTCATTACATTGAAAACGTTAACTCCTCTGACACTTTAAGTCCAAATGGAACCAAACTTGGTATACATGTAGTTGTTTATTAGCATTAGGTGTATAGAACTGATGTGGGGATTTTTGATTGGTCCTAAAACATGGCCGCTGTGGCTAAAAGTAGAACATAGGGGTAAATGGCAGTTTTTTGCAAATAACTCTAAAACGGTGACAGATTTCAAAATTTTGATTGGACACAAAAGTGACCAACACCTCAAGATCTACCATCTCTGAAATTTTGAAGAAAATCCAACTACCCATGTAGGAGTTATTGCCCTTTTTGTGGATTTTTTGCAAATTTTGAACCTGTTTAGCTCAATATCTTGAAAACTATACTAGATATTTGAGAAATTTAAATTGCATATTGTTAAGCACATCAAGATCTACAAAATATGGAACAGGGTCAACGTTGTAGGACCTCTCCTTTGAGGAGTTATTGCCCTTGGAACGTCAAATTTGAGCATTTTAACTGCATTTCCTTATATTGAAAATGTTAACTCCTCTGACACTGTAAGTCCAAATGGAACCAAACTTGGTATTATTGTTCATTATTATTAGTTGTATAGAACTGTTGTGGGGATTTTTGATTGGTCCTAAAACATGGCCGCTGTGGCTAAAAATAGAACATTAGGTTAAACTGCATTTTTTTTTGCAAATAACTCAATAAGGGTGACAGATTTTTAGATTTTGATTGAGAACAAAAGTGATCAGCACCTTTAGATTTACCATATTGTCAGATGACCCCCTTATTAATCTTATGACCCTTTCAATGTTAAATAGATTTTGCCTGATAACCTTTACTTCAGGCACATATGTCAGGTGAGCGATTCAGGCTCCTGGGAGCCTCTTGTTGTCCTACAGAATGAAAACTATTGCAGATATAGATTAGCTGTTGCTTGCTTAAATGTTCAGCTCATTTAGCTTTACAAAATTCTCCATAGGGTCGAAGTTGTCAGATGACCCCTTATAGGGGTTACAGCCCCTGAAAAATAGCGATTTTTCATGTTTTTGTCCTACAGAATGAAAACTATTGCAGATAGAGATTAGCTGTTGATTGCTTAAATGTTCAGCTCATTTAACTCTACAAAAGTCTCCATAGGGTCGAAGTTGTCAGATGACCCCTGATAGGGGTTACGGCCCCTTAAAGGTGAAAAATAGCCATTTTTCATGTTTTTGGCCTACAGAATGAAAACTATTGCACATAGAGATTAGCTGTTGCTTGCTTAAATGTTTAGCTCATTTAGCTCTACGAAAGTCTCCATAGGATCGAAGTTGTCAGATAATCCCTTTTAGGGGTTACGGCCCCTGAAAAATTGCATTTTTTCATGTTTTTGGCCTACAGAATAAAAACTATTGCACATAGAGATTAGCTGTTGCTTGCGTAAATGTTCAGCTCATTGAGCTCTACAAAATTCTCCATAGGGTCGAAGTTGTCAGATGATCCCTTTTAGGGGTTACGGCCCCTGAAAAATAGCGATTTTTCATGTTTTTGTCCTACAGAATGAAAACTATTGCAGATAGAGATTAGCTGTTGCTTGCTTAAATGTTCAGCTCATTTAACTCTACAAAAGTCTCCATAGGGTCGAAGTTATCAGATGACCCCTTATAGGGGTTACGGCCAATGAAAAATAGCCGATTTTTCATGTTTTTGTCCTACAGAATGAAAACTATTGCTTAAATTTTCAGCTCATTTAGCTCTACAAAATTCTCCATAGGGTCGAAGTTGTCAGATGACCCCTTATAGGGGTTACGGCCCCTGAAAAAAGCGATTTTTCATGTTTTTGGCCTACAGAATGAAAACAATTGCAGATTGCTTAAATGTTCAGCTCATTTAGCTCTACAAAAGTCTCCATAGGGTCGAAGTTGTCAGATGACTCCTTATAGGGGTTATGGCCCTGTATAGGTGAAAAATGGTGTTTTTGGCCTATAGAATGAAAACTATTGCAGGTAGAGAAAAGCTGTTGCTTGCTTAAATGTTCAGCTCATTTAGCTCTACAAAAGTATAGGGTCAACATCAAGACCAGGTGAGCGATTCAGGCTCCTGGGAGCCTCTTGTTGAGATATAAGGGGTCGAAGGGGCAAAAACGCCATTTCTAAAAGTTGGTCAAGGCAAATGGTTTTACACAAGAAATTTAGCTGTAGTGGGCCAGCCAATTGTTATGAAGTTTAAATATGATGATTATATACACTGAAGGAAGCTTTTTATTGCATTTTGTGGTCCTAATCTTTTTTTAAAAAAGGTCCAAAAGGGGCTTAATCGTGTCAAAAATGTCAATGAATATAGAATTTTTTTTTCTATTAAATGTTATTGTAAATATATATGTGTCAAATATGCATTTTAAAATCCACCATAGGTTGCATGTGTAAAAAAGCTTTGTAAGTCCACCATAAGCTGCATGTGACCAAAGCAATAGACTATCCATATTGGGCCTCCAATGTACAGGGTTCAACTTGTTGCGGTCGTATCATGCTGCGCTCAGCGTAGCTTTTTATTTGCAAATTTTGCACCTTTTTAGCTCAATATCTTGAAAACTATACTAGATATTTGAGAAATTTAAATTGGATATTGTTAAGCACATCAAGATATACAAATTATGTACTAGAGTCAACGTTGTAGGACCTTTCCTTTTAGGAGTTATTGCCCTTAGAACGTCAAAATTGAGCATTTTAACAGCATTTCCTCATTACATTGAAAACGTTAACTCCTTTGACACTTTGAGTCCAAATGGAACCAAACTTGGTATAGATGTTTATTAGCATCATGTGTATAGAACTGATGTGGGGATTTTCAATTGGTCGTAAAACATGGCCGCTGTGGCTAAAAATAGAACATAGGGGTAAATGGCAGTTTTTTGCAAATAACTCTAAAACGGTGACAGATTTCAAAATTTTGATTGAGAACAAAAGTGATCAGCACCTCAAGATCTACCAGCTCTGAAATTTTGAAGAAAATCCAACAACCCATGTAGGAGTTATTGCCCTTTTTGGTGGATTTTTTGCAAATTTTGCACCTGTTTAGCTCAATATCTTGAACAGTATACAAGATATTTGAGAAATTTAAATTGCATATTGTTAAGCGCATCAAGATCTACAAAATACATGTATGTAATAGGGTCAACATTGTAGGACCTTTCCTTTGAGGAGTTATTGCCCTTAGAACGTCAAAATTGAGCATTTAAAAAGCATTTCCTCATTATATTGAATACGTTAACTCCTCTGACAATTTAAGTCCAATTGGAACCAAACTTGGTATTATTGTTTATTAGCATTAGGTGTATAGAACTGATGTGGGGATTTTTGATTGGTTGTAAAACATGGCCGCTGTGGCTAAAAACAGAACATTAGGTTAAACTTCATTTTTTTGCAAATAACTCAAAAAGGGTGACAGATTTTTAGATTTTGATTGAGAACAAACGTGATCAGCACCTCAAGATCCATCATATTGTCAGATGACCCCCTTATTAATCTTATGACCCTTTCAACGTCAAATAGAATTTGCCTAGTAACCTTTACTTCAGGCACATATGTCAGGTGAGCGATTCAGGCTCCTGGGAGCCTCTTGTTAACTCATCGCACTGCTCATTATCAACTACAGATTCCTCAGCTTCTGAGTCGGAAGTTAAAAGACTGTCAACGATGTCATCGTCCGTCCTTGTCTCGGTGTCAACAATGTCCTCATCAACATTGATGAAATCGTCCATGGTGATGCCAGTTTGGTCAAGCCGATTTTGAATGTTCAACAAATTTGATAAATGCACATCATCATCGTCGTCCGAGTCGTTTGTACTAGCTGTGTCTTATGAAAACTTGCTTTTTCTAATTTAGCAAAAAAAGCATGTTGACCTTTAAGTTACTAAATCATCCTAATGGCCTTAAGAACATGAATAAATGGCTCTATCGTCTTATCATCACACTGAAAAGAACGTACCTTGTATTTTTTTTATTAATAAAGTCTTATTTTCTACAAATTTTTGTGTCATCAATTAACAAATACACAATGGAATGTCATCGTCTGCATTTGAATGAATGAATGAACAATCTATATAACCCGCTATACGAGAATATTATTTTTTACCGGTACGGATACTTTTTTTACCGATAAAATTTGATTACGCTGACGATAAAACATAAAAATCGTCGTTTTACAGGAAAAAAGCATTTTATTTGAACAGTAAGTGGTCCATTTGATGTACTGTACTTTTGTTTCTTTAGCAATAGAGTTTTTTTTCTCAATCAAAACTTGTCAACTGGGCTTTTAACAACAATTAAGGTTATAGCAATCTTTTCTTTTGTCAGAATATATATACGTTAAAAACAGACAAGTTTTTTATAAAAAGTAAGTGGTATTGAAGGTAACTACCGTTTTTAATATAAAACACCTCCTTCTTTTTACTCGGGAATCTTTAAATGTTTGAAAAATAATTTTAGCGGTTACTTTGTTTTACCGTAAACTATTACTGGTTGTTACTTCTTTTTACCGTAGACGCTACTTTTTTTTTTACCATCCATGCTATTTTTTTACCGATACTTTTGAATTACTGTTACCACGACCGTGATCAGTTATCGCTTTATTCACAAACGGAACGGCCACAATTTCGCTATTTATGCATAAACCTTTAGCAGTGTACATGGTTGACATTAAAACTATGCTTTAATTCTCTTTATTTTAATATCTAGAATGAACGTGACAATGGTTTGAGAAGCTTGTATGGACCATAGTATTTAATGTTTAAGGACTATTTCTTCATTTTGAAAATTGTATATTATTAAACAAACAATGAAAATACACTAAAAAACATTAGACACTTATTATGGGCATCTTTAACTTGATAAAGTTCAGGATCAAAAATATTTAAAAATTGTTCATAAACAGACTTCTAAATTTTATAACAATCCATTTTGTATTTCTCTTATACATATTGTGGTTTTATTATATTTTATAAGGTAAGATCAATATTGGCGGTTTTCTTGGGTGGTATTCATCCAAAAAATTAGGTTCCCGCAAAAAAAAAAAAACATTTTACGTTGTTGTTATTGTTGTTGTTGTTGAATACTGCAGCCTCCAGAACCATGATTTAAAGAACCCATGAACTGGTATTGTTTCAGCCATCCATGAAAATTTGTACCCATAAAAATGAATAAACCCACGATCCACGGGAACGTAGTGGAATAGTTCCCGTTTTGCAAATGACTGAGTGGGGGCATCCTAAGCATGGTGTGCTACAATCGCTTGTTCTTACACTGTATTGAAATCCATGAAATCGGTTGATCAGAATGTTCTAATTTTGCATAAGCAATTAAGATTTTAAAAAATGTCAAAAAAGGTACAATGAAATGATGAAATGTAATGTTGTCATTTATTTTATCTTATAAAAAACCACTTGTTATACGAAAAAAACACCAAAATGTTTTTAAAATAATGTTTTTAAAATTAGCCCCTCGTTTTACTGCTTTTGTCTGTCCTATCTATTAAAAAGCAAACAAAACTTGAAACTTTAAACTACCGCCTAGTGCCATGCATGTATCATGCAGACCAACACAGTTTATTATACCCTTTTCAACACGGTCTTTGCATGTAAATGATTATCCTGTGACATCTAACTGGTTGAGTTAATAGATGACATTACTAAGACCCTTGGCAGGTGACAACAAGTTGACTGCCTGATAATGAATTTTGGAAAAAGATTTTGATTAAGTCTGACAGAGCCTACTACTCCTCAAACCTGATCACTAGTTTCATCCATAATTATTGTTCAGAAGTCAAGAAGTTGTTGTAGAAGCCTGAAGGGGAACCATCAAACTGTATACTAGTAGCGTAAGGTATACATCAAGGATCAGTTCTAAGTCCTAGTTTAATCCTCTATTACATCACTGACATTTCATGCCGGGGGTATCTAACCAAGAAGTTAAGAAGTTGTTGTAGAAGCCTGAAGGGAAACCATCAAAGTGTATACTAGAAGCGGAAGGTATACATCAAGGATCAGTTGAATGGAACATATCTAACATTAAGGGATACATTGTACGAGGTCATTAGGCTACGGTGCTGGAAGCCTGACCACAAACCATAGTGGTGCACTGTATTAGTAAAAAAACTTCACGTTTTGCGCACGTTAAAGAACACAGCTGCAGTTCTATACTCTCTCAAAAAAGTTACGCAACAAAAAAAAATTTCCCCATATATAACTAAACCTACTTTATTTCAAATTGTAATTGTGAATCTATTTCTCAACATATTTTTATGAAATAGAAATTACAAGAACGAAAAATGGTTAATCTTTATTTCTTATTTTGACAAAAAATGTGTCATTACTGGTTTTTACGATATGACAAGCAAAAGTCAATTGTAAATTTTATGCTTGAAAACCCCGTTTAAATCAACCAAAATTTCGGCGGAAAAACAATAATGTGTTCTACTCACATTGTAGCCAAATCCACTGACGCTAGGATTTTGCTCAAAGAATAAAAAAAATAGGCTTATTCATTTTTCTTTTCTTTGATTATATATCATAAAAATCGATTGAAAAACGGCCTAGCAATATCAGTTTTGAATAAGGTAGGTTTATATAAAATCTATAGGAAAATTTTCAACTGTTGCGTAATTTTTTGAGAGAGTATATATATACTCTTCAAAAAAAGTTACGCATAGATAGAAAATTCCCCGTACGTTTAATGCAAATCGAAACAATTTCAACACATTATTGCCGAGCTGTTCTGCAACCAATTTTCACGAAATAAAATCCAGTAGAAAGAAAACAAAATAAAGATTGTTTGATAAATTTTGACCAAAATCCTTACTTCAATGGTTTTTAAGAGATTGTGGGTAGAACACGACTAATGTTTTTCACGAAACATTTTGCATTGATGTAAACGGGAAATTGAATCGTAAAATGTACACCTGAGTTCTACTTGCAATATCTTAAAAAGCAGCGATGATACGATTTTACTCAAAATTAAACAAACAATCTTTATTTTGTTTTTTTTTACTGGATTTTATTTCGTGAAAATCGGTTGCAGAACAGCTCGGCAATAATGTTTTGAAATTGTTTCGATTTGCATTAAACGTACGGGGAATTTTCTATCTATGCGTAACTTTTTTTGACGAGTATAGATAAGAAAAGAAACTTGTATGAGGCTAATTTGTCTACCCCTACCCTTTTCCAGAGGCTTCCAGATTAGGCTTGTGTCTCTATTACCTCCATGTCATCGCCTTTTGCTGTTCATTGTATGACCCTTTCATGCTTAGCTCCCGCATGGCGCTGCGTGGTAGTGAAGCACAAACAGACAATCAACAACATGAAAGTAAAGTGTCTTAACGATTTTATTTGATATATGTTACCCAAATGTATAACTACAGAAAGTAACATCTGTAAACGAATTAGCAGTACCAGGGAGAGACAATAGCATTGATCGGTAAAACTAAGTAGCACCTGTTCAAAGTTTATGGTAAAACAAAGTAGCACTCACGGTAAAATTTTGTAGCGTTATCGGTAAAAAAAGTAACTTCGGTTTATTAAATGATTTAATTCATCGAGTTAGAAGTATTATATAAGTCAACTGACAAATTAAAAGAATTAAATGTATATTCGTATGAGGAATTGGCGCGTTTTTGTTTTTATTTGCTATGCTTAATTGACAAAAATCACATTTGTTAAGCTTAAGAAGTTTATCATAATTTACATGTTTCTGTTTCAATGTAAGTATTGTAATGCGCTTGCATCACATTCATATATCAATTTGTTATCTGAAACCATTCAAATATCATAAACTTTCGTCTTATTTTTGATAAATGCTGTAAAAGATGTAAACATCGTCGTATATTTCCCATAATACATCATATTCTCGGTAAAAAAAAGTATCCGTACCGGTAAAAAATAATATTCTCGTATAGCGGGTTATATAGATTGATGAATGTCTTTATTTTCAAAAGCATTATACGCTATAGCACAATTACAGTGTATGATATAGAGACATATGACGAATAAAAGGAGAGACATAATGAATAAAGAACAATTATAATGTCAAGCGGTTTCTATTTTCAAAAGCAACTTTTATTAAATTACACATTTTTACAACTAACTTGTTAGAATTACCAGACAATAGATATCTTAATTTAGTCGTATTTGACCATGAACAAAAATTTTTAGGTAAAAACGTAAGTCATAATGCTCTATAGGCAGGACATACAAGTATGAAATGATATTCATTTTCAACACACGACATATTACAACATTCACAAAATCTTCTCGGCAAATCTAAATATCTACAAGTTTCTACATTTATCTTTGCTGTACCACTGCGTATTTTAGTAAGAAAATGTGAGTTATAACAAAAATCTACATATTCTTCAAAACCAAAAATTGGTTAAATTATATTAAAGTCAACTTTTCACAATTTCTGACCTCTTCATGCCATGATTGAATATATTGATCTTTGATTATGTTAAACATAATGTCAATAGAGATATTTTCATTTGATTGTTGATACCATACATAGTTAAGACCTAATGAAAACAACAAATCACGAACATTTGATACCCAGTTAGTTTTACCATTATTTGCATTTGTAAGTAACAAATTATAAATATCAAATACAACAAACTGTTTATGATACAATATTCTAAACCAGTACTTTAAAATTCTAACTTTACGACATATAAACATCGGCAGACGCCCAAGTTCACCGTAAATAAAACAATTAGGAACATTTTTACCAACGTTCATATACATTTACAAAATCGTTTATGAATAATTTCAATATCTGTGCCACACGATGGAAGCCCCATACTTCCGACGCATAACTTAATACGGACGTTACCATACTATCAAAAAGTTCACATTGCTTTTTCTTCGTTAAACAAAGTTCTTTCGTACAGTGGATTAAAGACGACGACGCACGTGCACCTTGGTTTGACAATTGCTTTTGGGTTTGTAGGAATTTCCAATTATAATGAAGGAACATCCCTAGGTAAACTTATGAGTTAACTATTTCTAACGGACTGTCATTGTACATAAACACTGAATTTACAGGTTGCCATCCATTACGAAAAACAACAATTTTTGTCTTATCGATATTAACTTCTGTATTCCACTTTTTGCAGAAAGGGCAAAGTTTGTCCAATAATTCCTGAAGCTTTTCAGCAGTCTTTGCAAATAAAACTGTATCGTCCGCGAAACGAATCAAATATATAAGCAACCCGTTAAGATTCACAATATCTTGCTCTGAATTAACGTCCATATCTTCTATTAGGTCATTCACAAAGAATAAAAATAATAAGGGTGACAAAGGTTCACATTGCTTGACACCAAGTAAGTTATCGAATGATTCAGAAAGTATTCCTCCCGATCGGACCCGCAGTTTCATAGACGAGTAAACAGATTTTACTATAGTTACAAATTTAGAGCTTATTCCATTAAACAAACGCTTGTAGAAAAGAATTCTTCTATCAATCCTGTCAAATGGTTTACAAAAGTCTATAAATGAAGTGTATATTTTTCCTTCTTCTGGAGTGTATGAGATATAATACCATGCAGTACAAAAATGGCATTTACGGTTGATTTACGTGGCCGAAATCCGAACTGAATGTTCAATAATTTGTCCTCATCCTCAGACCATTCCAAAAGTCTATTGGTTAAAATTGACGTAAACAGTTTAGATAAAACACTTACAAGGACAATAGGTATAAAGTTATTGGGAGCGGTGAGGTCCCCACCTTTTGGTACGGACACGACGATACACTTGGCCCACAGTTCAGGATAAGTTCCAGTAGTAAATATAGGATTAAAAATAGTCTTAAAGAAAGGTGCAAAAAAGTTCGGACAAACAGTAAACATTTCACTAATTCAGCCATCATTTCCCTCGCTTTTGCCTCATTTCAATTTATTCATCGCCGTTATGATTTTTTCCTTGGAAATTTCACAATCGAGAGTTTCCACATTTATATCATCAAATTGTACATTGTTCAATAAATTTACTACTTCATTACAAAGATCCGGGGGAATACCACTTAGAATAGATTAAAATAAACATTGTTTCATAATTGTCAATTTCGCATGACGGAGGCTTCCTTTTTCTCACATTTTCCAAAACTTTTTTGGTTCTGATTTAGCAATATTACAAAGTTCAATTCCTCTTCGACTATTAAAGGATAGATGAGCTTTCCACCGTACTTTATTATACTCGTGTCTATTTAATATATACGACTGTCTATTCACTTCGGACGGATGCCGGAAGACAAATTTTCTAGAGCGATTAAACTTATCACGGGCTGACACACCATTCATTGTTCGGTCGGTCTCGCTTGTTTACTCTAGCCATGTTAATAGTTCTACCAAATACTCGAAAAGCACTGTCATTTATAATCTCAGTAATACCATTAATCGCATTGTTTAAATCATTGGCGCCGTTTAAATTGTCCGTAAGATTACAAATTTACGGACAATTTAAACAGTGCCAATGTTTTACCGTTATTCAAATAAATATAGTACACAATCAGCTGTTAATCGGTGATCCTTTAAACGGAAAGTTCACAAAAAAATAAAAATTTGTCATATGATTTCTAATGCATTATCAAATCATGCTATTTCATTTACACTTTCATATTCAATTTTATAAGCTGACAAATATGGAATTTTATTTTTGATCTTTTGGTTTCTGTCATTTTGAATTACACAAAACAGCTGAATACCACAAAGTCTCTTTTTGACGGCGACCCACCATTTACCTTATTATTGAGTTGCCAATATATGTACTGTAATATTTTTGTGTGCATCTATGTTTAGGCATTTTAAATAAGTGATAGAAAATCCTTATTTTAATTAACAAAATTGAGTTATTCTATAATTAGTAATGATGATTTTTGGTATAAAATCAATTTAGATAAGTCATTCTTAATTCTCAAGTCATGTTGTGTTGTGATAATCTTGCATATAAATCACATTTTTCTTTTAAATGCTAGAATGAAAATAAAATGAGACATTTAGTGAATAATATTTTTTCATGAAATGTTATAATTGTGAAAAAGTTCGGACATTCTTTCACATTGATTATATGAATCATCTGCGCATGCTCGCGGTTTGCTCAGAGCAAACCAAACCAAACCAAACTAGGGCGCTGGTTTGGTTTGCTTTTAAAGTTTGGTTTGCTCTGACCAAACCAAACCAAACCAAACCAAACCAGCCGTCTGGTTTACTTTTCGAGTAAACATTAAAGTAACCTTTGGTTTGCTAAAGTAAACCAAACAAAGTGAAAAGTGAACTTAGACCAAACTTCTGGTTTGCTTATTTTAGTTTGGTTTGCATACAGGTTAGGTTTGGACCCATCTGTATATGAAATCTATTTGAAAAAAAATTAAAAGAAGCAAAATGCACCAATGTGGTATTCCAGCGTCAAAAGTCGAAAAGGGCAACGACAAAATCGGCAAACATGAACACGAACAAAACACACACACAAAAAAAACCCCACAAATTAAACCGAACAGAAATCAACAACGCGAACGAAATGAAAATTTGACTTAGATTCTGAATGAAAAAAAATAGTGAATTTCATCTTCTTTCAAAGTTATTGAAAACATGTGCTATCTAGCTTTTCCAAATTCTAACAAATTTAAACAGAGAAGTTATGGCATCAAGTTCCATATTGGTTTTCTTTTTCAAGCAGAAACTTTAAAATTGTTTTAGTAAAGGAAAGCCTGCATTATGGGAAATTGGAATCATTGAAGACAGGGGTATAGCATGAAGTGGAGCCCAAGACGCATTTCAAATCTCACCCAGTATTTCTTTAAGTTAATTTTTTACTGGCTGGCAGTTTTTGGGCGTTATTTTCTTACAAACTTTATTGTTCACAAGTTTGAAAAAAATACAAATGATCCAGAAAGTGTCTTAATGTTCAAATTTATTCAAAATATGAATTGATTGTCGTAAAAGTTTGTGTTCATATATATTTAAAGGTCCAAATAAAATGTAGTCCTCAGTAGTCGTGGGGTAAGATTGATGTCTAGTACGACAAGGAATGATGGTTCAAACCCCACCCAGGACAGGGATTTTTTCGAGACGATTTTAACTCGAAATGCATAAGCAACATGTCTTACAAGTGAAAAACTTTAATATTATAAATAAATCTACCTTTAATCAAAATTTAACAACTATCACATCGTAAAGTACGCATGAACTTAGTTGACCCGTAGATAAACGGGCCGTGTAACTTCTAATTGTACGACTCTACCCCCCACAGAGCTATTCAATTTCAGTACTTTAACGGGTGTTACCGGCCTCTTTTATTTTTAGAACTTACACGACCTGTTCATCTACAGGTCAACTTAGTTCATGCGTACTTTACGGAGTCATAGTTGTTAAATTTTGATGAAAGGTAGATTTATTCATCATATTAAAGTTTTTAATTTGAAAAACATTTTGCTTATGCATTTTGAGTTACAATCGTCTCGAAAAAATCCCTGTCCTGAGCGGAGTTTGAACCATCATTCCTTGTCGTACTAGACTTCAATCTTACCCCACGACTACTGAGGACTACATAAAAATTCGTCCTTATAAATATATATGAACACCAACTATTACGACAATCAATTCATATAATGAATTAATTTGACCATTAAAAGACACTTTCTGGATCATTTTTAAATTTTGCGAACTTGTGAACTATAAAGACTGTACAAAAATAACGTCCAAAAACGGTCAGCCAGTAAAAAATAAACTTAAATAAGTTCTGGGTGAGATTAGAACTGATTTTTGGACTCCACTTCATGCTATACTCCTGTCTTCAATTATTCCACCCCAAGACGGAGGCTTTTCCTTACTAAAAACAATTTTAAAGTTTCTGCTTGTGTTGAAAAAAATAATAATACAGAGCTTGATGCCATAACAACTTCTCTGTGAATTACCAAAAAATAAAAACTATTTGTATATCTATAAAAGATATTAAAATTAGATTTTTTAAACTTATGTCCATGAAGAGATAACAAAAAAAAAAGATAAATACTTATCAAAAATTGAATATCGTTAGTTGTGCGTTTTGAATAAATAAGTGGATTTAACAAGGTTTGATTGGCACGAAATCTTACTCTACGATTGAGATATATAATTTGTTGAAAATAAAACTATGACGGGTTAAAAGATACATTTGATAACAATTTATTTTTTTTCTAAATTTTGCCTAGGAATCAGGCAAAATCCTCGGCGCAAGCGCCTCGGACTTTGACCTGATTCCTCGAGCGGAAAAACTGTACGGTAACAGGTGTTACCGGCTTGTTTTTCTGTTACATATGTATTTTATCTAATACAAATAAAAGAGACCGGTAACACCCGTTAAAGTACTGAATTTGAATAGCTCTGTGGGGGGTAAAGTCGTACAATTAGTCTTACGATTATAGATTATCCCTTGATCCATGGGTTGAAGCTTGCTGGTATTATTGGATTGCAAAAAATGTACATTAACCGATTTCAAGATTTCTACTTTGGGATGCAATTGTCAACAAACAAAAGAATTTCCTTTTTTCGCGTGTTAATTGTTTGTCAATCTTTCGGACCCACTCAATAGAAATTTGACTAATCTTCCGAGTTTTTATTTTACATTTGTAAATGACAGGCAACGAGTTCACACCTTTAAAAATATCCACACAGATGATGTGTATACTTGGTATAGCTTTGCTAGATCTGTTATGACGGAATTTGAAATAGATTATGAAAATTTTGAGAATGACAATAAAAGTTTTAAGGAAATTAATAAGTTACACATAAAAAGAGAAAACAAAAAAAAACTATTAAAGAGAAATATGATGAACTTATAATAAACAAAATATCTAGCTTTGATGCTTCCTCGAAATTATACCTTTACAGCAAGTTAAAGTCTGATGTTAATGTTTCAGATTACTTAAACCTTCCAAATTTTAATAGTAGAAAAATACTTACCAAATTACGTATTAGTGACCATAATCTAGAGATCGAACTTGGTAGATACAAGAATATACCAAGAGAACAAAGATTTTGTAAATCATGCAAAATAATTGATGATGAAGCTCATTTCTTCTTTCATTGTCAAATTAATTATAATATAAGAAAAACATTTATTGACTCAATACAAAAACAATATGCTAATTTTAACCAGCTTGAAACCATTGATAAATTGATTTTTGTACTTAACCCAAATATAGATGTTTTGCCCACGGTTGTTGATTTTATAAAGCAATCATTTGAGTTGCGACAATGAGATCCACATTGGTCAAAGTCATACATATTTGTAAATACTATATAATGTCTTTGTATGTATAGTTACATGTTCATTGTTTTTTGTATGTTTTTACACGTTTATTTGTATTTGCTTAACCTCTTTGAGGTTGTATTATGCAATAAAGTATGTTTAATACAACGAGGGTTCTGAAACTTTCCGATAACCAAAAAGTTTAATTTCTCCGATCCGTCCATAATTGCAGCTGCAAGAACAGTAAGACGTTCTTTTGGACTTTTTCCACCATGACAATCCCCCCTTCATTTGCAAAGTTTTATTCGGCAATAGTTCTAAAAGTAAGCAAGTCTCGTCGGCGTTGAATATATCACAAGGTTTATAATTCTTTTTTTAAATTTGGCAATTTATTTTTCACCCATTTCATCTACAACTGCACTTTCACCATTTATAGACCTACAGACAATACCGTGTCGTTCTTTTAACTGGTCCTACCAGCCATTGTTCGGGGTAAATGTTGTATCACTAAGCTTATTCGCAAAATTCTCAGACTCTGCAAGCAATATTGGGTCACAAAAGGGAATATTCTGGTTCCGTTTTTCATTGAACCACTAGTAAAGTGCCGAATCTATACTTTCATGTTTTGAAGAGCGGTGGCATTTTCAAGGAGACACTGACGACTCCCCGTAAGATTAAATAATATTTTCTTTGTTTTTAATATCGTACTTAACGTGTTCGGCGGAATTTCAAATTTTGCTGCTAAATTGTTTTTTGGGTTATTTCCCGTTTCACAATATTGAATTATTTCGTATTTTGTTTCTAACGATATAGCTTTTCTTTTCCTACCAAGAGAAGCCATTTCAAAATTTAATAATCCCAAGAAGATCTAACATAATTTTTATTGAAATAACAACAATTCACGTTTGTTTAATTAGATAACCTTTATCACCTTTGAAGTTCGTCGGTTCAATCATTGATTTGGGCATTTTTCAGTTCGTTATATGTGTAGTTTCTAATGTGTATTGGCATTTAAGGAATTAAAAAAAGAATTCGTAGTATCAGAATATTCGTTATAAACGAATTCGTTAAATCTACGATATTTTGTATTGGAATTGAATGAGTTTGGTTGGGGAATTGAAAAAAAAATCGTTATAAGCGTAACTTCGTTTTAAGCGAGTCGTTTTATTCGAGTTTTACTGTAATAAACGAATAATAAACGAATGGTACATGAATATTAATTGAATGTAAAACGAATGTTAAATACATATCAAACAAATGTTAATTTAAAGTGAATATCAAATGAATCATGAAAAAGTAACCAACTTCACATTGCCCACTAATGTGTTTGTTTCATATGCACATTTTCTAAACACACAAAAAAAATGAAAAATCTTAATTGCTTTTTTTTTTAAATCATATAAAATTATTGGCTCTCTTTTCTGTCATAAGGTATGTGATTTTTTTTGCGGGAGCTTTATTTTCGCGGTTTGTCAATTTGTTTGTATATATGATTTTCACTAGGTGGAAATTTTCGCGGGATATATTTTCGCGATTTCCACCGACTCGCGAAAAAAGGGAAATTTAAACCAACGCGAAAATAACCCACTATACCTTATTCATATTTTACAGGTGGGACGGTCGATATATCAACACAAGAGGTTGCAGACACTGGCGACCTGAAAATTATCCACAAGGTTTGCGGGGGGCCATGGGGAGGACAGTGCGTCAACAGGGAATTCATGAAGATAATGGTAGATGTGTTTGGTGTTCAATCGTTGACAGCATTCAGGCAAAAACATGGAGAAGATTTTCTTACTCTTAATAGAGATTTTGAAATTAAAAAGAGACAATTCAAAAAGCACAAAACAACAAATGTTCTTATCAGAATTCCTTTGACTTTTGTTGAATTCATGGAAAAGTCTCATGAAAAAGATTTTAATGCTATCTTACAGGAATCCAAATACGAAGAAAGCTTAACATTAAAACGCGACAAGCTCATTGTAAACGCAAAACTGTTTCTCTCCTGCTTCCGAGAAAGTATTAAGAAGATATTGGATGAAATCAAAATGATTCTCCAACATGAGAGATGTTCAGATGTTTCAGCAATTATGTTGGTGGGTGGTTATGCTGAATCTGAAGCTTTGCAAAATGCCGTGAAAGATGAATTTAACACTCTTGAGGTTTTCATTCCAATAGAAGGTTCATCGGCTGTTTTGAAGGGAGCAGTTATATATGGTCAAAATCCTGACGTCGTTCTTTCAAGAGTCTGTTCTCATACATTAGGATTTGCATGTTCTGAACGTTTTATCTCTGGATTTCACAATCCTGAATTCTACGTCATTATTGATGGACTGGGATGCTGTGATAATTTATTTAGCGTACTCTTCTACAAGGATGAAGAGATAAAAGTTGGAACAAAGAGATCAGATGGGGTTGAGGTGACTTTTTATCAACCAGAATCACAAGAAGAGAGATTAGAAAATATTAAATGGGAACTGTACAGTAGCGAGACAAAAGAGCCTATGTACATAACAGAAGATGGTTGTCGTCATCTAGCGTCTATAAATATTGCTCCACCGAACGGAAGGTGGCCTGAAGTTGTAAATGGAAAAGTAGAAATTCAAATAGGAGGAACCGAAATAGTCGGGACATTTATAAACACTGACAATGGAGATAAACATTCAGTAAAGTTTGAATATTTACCACAAGCTCGTAGATCAGATAACAGAAAACGTTTGTACGACCCGTTTTCTCTGGATATTTAGATTTTCTCAGATTTTCCAGAATCTCTTACTTGACAACCTCTTTCTTGATTACTAACAATTTACACAAAGGTTTTTAATCATCTTGAATGATTTTTTTTGTCTTTGACTTTGAGAATCCTGTCACTGTACATTTAAAAAGAAAGAACAATAGAAAAGTATATTTCCAATATTTTACTTGTTTTTATTAACTCCTGCTAGTTTCTTAAATAAATGTAGATGCATTTTTCCCATTTATTACATTCGTACGTCTGCAAAAAATGAGAGGCGTACCTATGCAGCATCTTGATCTGTGATAATAGTTACTTTTAAATTTTTGTTATTTGATTTTTCTGATTTTGCAGTTCATAATGCTGGCGTCACACTGTCCCTATTTTGACATACGATGGACACTGGAATGTTAAAATTTCAACTACGTGCTAAGTTAGTTCCGATCTTGCTAAACATCAAAATCAAAACCGAAGGGTATACGATTACATGTAGAACCGATGGCTTAACAATTAGAAAAGTTGCACATACGAATAGCTGCGAACCGATTACGAAGTTGTTACGATATTATCAAGGTTAGATCCGAAGTAGAAACGAAGTTATACGATGGCTGTACGACGTTGGGTTAAGCATACGATGGGTCCACGATGCATCACGATGGGTATACGAAAATGTATGAAAAGTAATAACGCGATTTTTAATAAGATAATATAGTTTAGTCTATACAAATTGTCTTTTGCTGCCTCTAATAAGTACATGTATGTACAGTATGGATAACAAACGTTATGTGCTAAAAGGAAGGCTCTCCAAGTATACCCCTGCTGTCCATGATGTCGATCAGTAAGAGTAGATGAGACATTTGATCTAAAACTAATAATATGTAGAGACTGTTAAGATAGAACAGAAAAAATGATGTTAATTTATCTTGTTTTGTACGTGCTTTGTGTGAGATGGCCGAAACACACATAATCTGAAAACAGCAAGTATATGTTGTAACTATGAAGAAACCTTACACCAAAGCACACGTTAGATATAACAACCCGTTTTGTAATAAAGTGTGAAAATCAAGCAATACAATTATAGTTTAGTCTACAATTTGTTCGTTGCTTTCATTATTGGTATATATGGATGAAAGAAAAAACTAGGAATATCTAAGTAAACCCACGCTGTTCTTGATGGCGACAAGTAAGATTAGATAATTCTAAATCTAATATGAAGAGACTGAAGATAAAGAAAAATAATGTTACTTAATTTGTTAAGCTCTTCCAAAGTCTACGAAAGTTACCCGAGTAACCCGTTTAATATAGCTACTTCAATAATGTCAACCCAAAATAATCCTAACAATGTGATCTAGCTTTTTACGAAAGTCTAGAAACGCTTTGAATTGTATAAGGTATCATGACTTGAAAGTAACGCTTTATTACGGAATAGTATAGCGGGAAAATTTATAAGATTACCAAAATGAACCCAATGGGCTTTTGTATTTTTGGGATAAAGTTTCAACAATTTTAGCTAATGCGAACGATTAATGAACAAAGCGCGCCACCTTTCAATACATAATTTCCTTACTGGAAAAAAGTCCAAAAGTCCAAAGGTCCGATAAACATTTGCGGATCGAAACGGAACGTAAACGTGATCGGTTACCCGTAATCGTAATGGTGGATTCCCATATAGTACATACCGAAAAGCATTTTGATAACGATAAGGGTTTTGACAAATAAAGTGTGGGAAACTGATATATAAGTGAAAGGGGACTAAATCCTGTAAAAAAATGCGGACCGGAACGACACGTTCACTTGATCTTCACGGTAGAAAAACAGATGAATATCTATATAATGATAAGGTTTTTTTTTTAAATGGCTGAAAACTTATTGTGATAGCGAGACGACCGGGCCGGACAAACACACAAACAGGAAGACGGAGTGCAAACTTAAAGTCCCCTTTGGCTTTTGTCGGTAGGGGGACTGATAATAACTTAAGTAAGATGTTACAATGTATAAACCTTTATTTCTGATATTGAAATTTAAGTATTAAGAATTAAGTAAAAGATGCCACCAAAACCTGGACGAGGACGTGGAAGAGGGAAGCGCCTGGTTGGAAAGAACAGGATGAAAATGAAAGCGTCAGAGACGTACTTTTGAGAATGATCATTCAAGTTCCGTATTTTTTTTTATTTCCTTTATCAGTTTTTGGAAAAAGAATATTATAAATACAGAATTTATGAGGGTACTTGTATCATAAGCTGCTACCTTGTAAGTCTTCATCCTGCTGTATGTAAATTAAAAGAAAAAAGGGCGGGTTCCATGTACTTTTCTTTTTCTCAACGATTCACTGTAACATGCCATACCTGAACTAAAGCCTAACTGAAATTGATTAATTAATTTTGACACGTTTGATGTTTTACTTCAGAAATCATACTGCTTTGACCAGTGCCGTGTTTCCATCTCCTTGCCATTACTCTATGCCATTACACTAGTAACGACGGATATACGAATACTGGACGCCGTGTTTCTTTCGCACCACCTTTGGAGAGCTTCTCGTTTCATTCGTGCCGCCATTGTAAGATAAATGAAACTGACGACACTTAGAAGGCAACACGAAATCAGAATAAGCTTTCGGGGAGGCATTACGATAAAAAGGATGGTTTAACGAACACAACACGAGCAAGGACCTTCGCCGGAACCTTCGGCAGTTTTTTAACATGTTAAAAAAATCGGAGGAACTACGAAATTTAACCCGAAGTCAGAAAAATACCACAGAAGAGACTACGATGGGAAAAGATGGCAACACGAATAGTGCGATCTGGTTACGATCAGTCCCGATTTTGAAAATATCCATAGTCGTGTTTCCATTGGGGTCTAAATCGGCATAGTGTGACGCCAGCATAAAGATATTTCTCTTTATTTAATTCATACTGAAACATTATTATTGGTTACATTTTTCAAAGGGTTGAGCAATATGAACTTGATTTAAGTAATCACTTGTATTAACACAATTGTACCATCTGTAATGTCTTACAATAACTGTATTAGATTCTACTAACCGTTCGGAAGTGTTATTATATTTTTTTTCATTTGACCCATATATGAAGTAGATTTATTTTCAATCCAATAATTTTTTTTAGAAGTGTTAGATAAACATAGAAAAAATTCATATCTGAAACCTGAGTTAAGCAGATTCGTGTTAAAAAGATCGAAAAAATGAAGCAAATTAATGTTATGACATGAAAAGTGGTCAGAGATTTTGTTATCTCATGCTTGCTTATCTTTGAGCGATTTTTATTTCAAGAGGACAGAGACAACCAAAAGCTATGCGAATGATTCATGGTATAAGGAAGGCACATAACAGATGCGACGAGGGTAAACAAGTTCTTAAGCACAAAAAAATAAAACACGGTAAATATATTATCGGTACAAGATGAATTCATTAACTTGATTAGACAGCCTAACACATGTACGCAAAAAAACTATAAACCAAGACGTAGAGGAACTCTCCAAACATCATTCACATGTACTGGCAGCTAGCTAAGAAGCGTCTGTCCACTGATGTAAAAGAACATTCAAGATATTGATTTTGAATCCAACAGGACACTTCGATCAATTATTGTTTTAGTATTTTATCATAGCACATATCAACTTGCATATTTGATCGCTGTAATGCTAACAAATAGCACAGTGGTCAAAAAGTTAATTTACATTTTAAGGATGTTTGCTGGTCAGTTTGAAAATAACAAGGTATCTAATTTTATTTATTTGATGGATAGACCATAGGTGAAGGTATAAGATAAGCTTGAAAAAATAATAGGTTGCTGAACTCGTTCTCGAGATAATAAGCGTTAAAAATTTGGCGGGAAAAGGCTTTCTCTGACTTTTTCATAGGTTTAACATTTGACTTGTTTTAATGTAAAAACCTATGAAGAAATAACAAGAAATTTTTCAAACTTTGTATATTAACTCCTAATGACTCAATAAAAAGTAATATAAAAAGAAAATAGGGGGTTACTGGGCAAAAATATTATCTGTATTTTGATGGTAAAATCCAGAGGATTCCGAAAATCTGACAGAAATCTCAAAAATTGACCAGCAATCATCCTTAAAGTTGTTATTAAATTGTCAATATTTCGATAAAAAATACCAGATCAGGTGGGCTTTTTAGAATATTTTATGGTAAAATTCAATGGGGCTTTCCATGAATTCTAAAAAGATCGTGAACACGGCCATGGTCGGATTGCAAGATTATCTCCTTGCCATTTTTCTTACTTTCTTATTACTGGTTAGCATGTTTCTTTTCTAAACAAGAAAAAAAAATAATGATAAACACGCATGCGTTGCAACAATAAGAAACTGCTTTCCCTTCCGGATCACAAGAAGTTACTCCTGTTACGACTTGAGTTCGCGTTGCCGAGTGTTGTTTTGTTGAATTTTATGGCGTCTTTGTCTTTTTTTTCTTTTTTTTCTATTGTTTACTAGTCTTGTAAGAAGCAAATGTGTACCAAAGAAATAGTCAAACATCATTATAGCGAAAAGACAAAGTCGGTAGACAAACAAATTACCACAAATAATCAAACCAAACAACAACTAAACACACATAACTACAAAACCGCATTCAGCCATGTGGAATCAAGTCGAAACGAGAGTGAACTCAAGTGCTCCGGAAGAGTAAACAGTTCCTTCTTGCTATAGCACACCCGTCACGTTGCTAAAGATCAACTAAGTGTTGGTCAAATCATGGAAGAATGGTATTATTTTTTTTTTGCGTACTTTTGACAGTCGAATATCCGATTTGCGTCTTTTTATTTGATTTATGAATAGTTTCAGATCAGTAACTCGGGGAATGTTTATCTAAATAAACTAAAACGATTATCAACAGTAATTGACAGTTACAATATTAAGGGGGTATTCTTCTGAGGTTTCAGTCTCGTTGAAATCTCGTTTGTGAATAATTTTTAAACATTGTCTTATAATTGAAAACTTTTAGTGGATATATATCAAATGATGATCCATCTAAATTTTGTCAAAAAATTATGAAGATATGATTAATAGTTTTTGAGATATGAAACATTTTAATTTTTGACCATTGATCTCAACTTGAATTTAGCCAATTTCAGGGTAGGGGTAGAAAAATTCATTTTTCCAACAAAATATTCATGCAATTCATATAATTTCTTTTCTAAATTCAAAAAGATATATTTGTCCAATTATTTCAAACCAAAATGGAGAGTTTTGAGGTTTTGGTATGATAGAAAATTTGAAAAATCTTGATTTTTAACGGTTTTATGGTGTCTTGAAAATGACCTAAAAAGGCACATTTTTGGGACTAAACTTTCTTATATCATCACGGACATATACTTTTTTTAAGTTAAATTTGTTCAGAATCATGGCATCTATCAATATGGAAACTTTGAGAGAAAACTTGATTTTGAAACTTGATATTTTAAAGAAAATTACCTCAAAATATGCCAAAAATGATGAAAATTTGGGAAAGTTGTCAAAATAGGCCCTTTTGAATGGCTGTAGCGAGCTAAAATGCACACGGACATATTGTTTTCTTAGTAAATTTGATTTTCTCAGGGTCTTAGCATTTCAAAAATGTAGGTTTGGGAAAAAACTTGATTAAGAAAAAAATTGACCCCTCAGAAGAATACATCCTTAAGTCGAACACGATTTCCCTCCCCTTCCTTCGTTCTTAAGGATTTTCAGACCTGTTGGACTTGCTCATTATACAAAAACAAAATTTCCATAAGATTCCATTTTTATAACTTTCATGTTTGAAAGTTATAAAAGATGCGACGAGGGTAAACAAGTTCTTAAGCACAAAAAATAAAACACGGTAAATATATAATCGGTACAAGATGAATTTATTAACTTGATTAGACAGCCTAACACATAAAAAACAATAAACTAAGACGTAGAGGAACCCTCTAAACATCATTCACAGGTACTTGCAGCTAGCTAAGAAACGTCTGTCCACTGATGTAAAAGAAAATCAAAGATATCGATTTTGAATCCGACAGGACACTTCGATCAATTATTGTTTTAGTGTTTTATCATAGCACATATCAACTTACATGTTTGATCGCTGTAATGCTAACAAATAGCACAGTGGTCAAAAAGTCAATTTACATTTTAAAGTTGCTATTAAATTGTCAATTGTATAAAAAATACCAGATCAGGAGGGCTTTTTAGAAGATATTGTGGTAAAATTTAACGGGGTTTCAATAAATTCTAAAAAGTTCGTCAACACGGCCATGTTCGGATTGCAAGATTATCTCCTTGCCATTTTTCCTACTTTCTTATTACTGGTTAGCATGTTTTTTTCTCAATAAGCAAAAACAAATAATGCAAAACACGCATGTGTTGCAACAGTAAGAAACGGCTTTCCCTTACCTTCACCAGAAGTTACTCATGTTACGACTTGAGTTCGCGTTGCTGAGTGCTGTTTGTTGAATTTTATGGCGTCAATGTCTTCCTTTTCTTCTTTCTATTGTTTACTAGTTTTGTTAGAAGCAAATGTGTACCAAAGGGGTAAACAAACAGCGAAAAGACAAAGACAAATTAAAATCGGTAGACAAACAAATTACCACAAATAAAAAAATCACACAACAATTTAACACATAACTACAAAACCACATTCAGCAATGTGGACTCAAGTCGAAACGAGAGTGAACTCAAGTGCTCCAGAAAAAAACAGTTCCTGCTTGCTATAGCACACCCGTCACGTTGCTTAAGATCAACTAAGTGTTGGTCAAATCATGAAAGAATGGTATTATTTATTTATTTTTTGACAGTGACAGTCGAATGTCCGATAAGCGTCTTTTTATTTGATTTATGAATAGTTTCAGCTCTGTAACTCGGGGAATGTTTATCTCAATAAACCAAAACGATTATCAACAGTAATTGACAGTTACTATATTAAGTCGAACACGATTCCCGTCCCTTCCTCCGTCCTCAAGGATTTTCAGACATGTTGGACTTGCTCATTCTGCTTAGGGTCCTATTCAGGGGCTTTGTCTCTCATGGACACATTCTGTCTTTATTATGAATAAAATGTAAAATAATTTAAAGTTTGGAATTTTCAATACCTAGGCTTGGTAGCAAGAATCATTGGTGCATTTTTCCCTTGTAATTCAAAACTTGCCTTCTATATTGAAAATTTATCGTGTTGTAGCTCTATTGTAGACAGAAAGCTCGACTTTAGAAATATGTATCTTTATAGATTCCTGATTATATTGTACCAAGATATAAATGTCTAATCTAGTTCAGGATCTCGTTAAAAAAAGAAGCTGAAAGGAGCAAGGTCCTTTAACTTCACTTTCAGATATATTGATGACGTCCTCTCATCTTTTTTTTGGTAGATAGATTCCTTCAATATATCCCCCGGAGCTGGAGATTAATGAAACCACCAAATCCACTTGCTTTACACCATTCTTGACCCGGGTGGTCAAATTACGATAAAAGATATAATTCTAATTTTAAAATTATCAATTTTCCTAACCTGGAAAGTAACATACCAAAATCACTTGCATACGGTGTCTATATTTCACAACGTATTCGATATGCCAGAGCTTGTTTCAGATTTTTATATCCGACACCGCTTATTGCGTAACTGGCTATTACACCAAGGTTATAAGAATATACGTCTCATACGATCTATAAAAAAAATTTTTATCAGCCACTGTTAAAAAAATCAATACCATGTTAGCCATATCACCTTAGCATCCATAATATGTCTTCGCAAGCCTATTGTATTTTTTGTAACTACGGGTCCCGAAGATCGCAATAGAAGGAGGAGTTTTAGCGCGACTTAAAATTTGGTTTAACCCACCATTTTTTTTTGACATTTCTGCACCAAGTCAGGACCATTGTGATCTTCAACTTTACCGGTATGTCTTCCTTGTTTTATCTCGTCAGATTGATTCTGCAAGTTGGGTAATTTATTTATTACCTTTATCTAAAATAAACGAATAAAAGTTTGGTATCTATAAATGAAAACTAAATGCATTTATAGAAATATACAATTAGAATCAGTATTCAAAATACAGTACATCAACTACAAACATTGTTAGAATTATCATCTCAAGTACTCATCAAATCATATGTCTGTTGGGATCCTTACACAAATACAAAATTTCCAGAAGATTCCATTATCATTACTTTCATGTTTGTATCTTCTAAAGTCCATGATGTCTTTAGTTATCATTAAAAACTTATTTATGATTGTCCTGTGTTCTGCATATCATGCGGTGTCTCCATCTTTAAACCTCCAACAGCTGTCTTGAGGACCGTTATGATTAACGACCGCTGCGGCAAATTATTCAACGAAAGTCATGATCTAAACTGAATAGAATCAACAATCAACCAAGTGTATATTTTCCTTTTGCCGTTGTACGGTTCAGAGATGGGGAAATCATAATTGTAATCATTAATCAGCTGTAATTGATTACAATTTTCAAGTAATCAGAGTAATCATTAATCAGCCAAAAATTGGATTACATGTAATTTAATTTAATCAATTACTTCCAAAAATGCCTTGTAATCCTGATTACATAATAAATAAAATACTTTCTGATTACAATGCCAATTGAATGACTTGAACAAGTCTGCAGATACTGCAGGTCTAAAACATTTAAGGTTAAAAAAGTGTCCCATTTAAAGTTTATAAAATTGTGAGCTGTACATGCAGAATTTATTTTTTACTATATGCACAGTTATCTTCATGATTAATAGTAAATCTTTGTCCGCATTATATGGATTTTTTAACAATTAATTTTTTAACCTGGACTTTCATGATGTGTAGATTCTAATTGATAAAAAAATTAAAGGATTGTAAAAAAGTCAATTAATTTTGTTTTTTTGTTGTTGAAAATTTCAAATAGATTTCTTTACCAATAAAGTTTTGTTTTTTTAAGTCAAATATGTAATCCTTTGTTTAATTTCACCTGTCAAATGGAAAGAAAGAAGCCAGTTAAAATGTGTTTTAAATTAAACTGTTTATTATATAACACATTTTAAAGTATTAGTGCTCCTTGGGGCAAAAACAGTGCATGTATAATAATGTAAGCATTAAAATTGGGAAAAATATGATTTTAAGATAACTTCAGAACTTCAGAACTTTATTTTATTTAAACTAAATCAATTGTGAATAGGCAAATATTAGGAAATAATGAAATAGAATATTTAAAAGGTGTAAAACAATCATGACAATAAAGGTAATAACAAAACTACCAAACTTGAATGAGCAATCTCATAGTCCAGATGGAATGACAAAAATGAATCAGTCATACCGGAAAATTGGTGGATCGCAATGGTCCTGACATAGAACAGGCATTTCAAACGAAATGGTGGGTTAAACCAGGTTTTATGGCGGCAAACCTCTCTCTTCCATTGCGATCTAAGGATCCGGTAATGACCATAGAACACAACATGGTTGTGAGACACAATAGGGATATTGAGGTGATCATCTCAGTTCAGCAGACCAGTCAAACGCTAATTAAAACAATTAACCACCATATCTTTTAACTCAATTTTGAACTTTTCTTCTAGTGGCTGATAACGAAGAAAGGATTTAATATGGATCGTAGGAGACATATTTTCTTATAGCCCTGCTCCAAAAGGCGGTCACGAAGAAATCGGTGTCTGATAAAAAAATCCGTGAAATGTGTGCAAGCTCTGGCATATCGAATAAGTTGTGAAATATAAATACCGTATGCAGGGGAAGTAGGTATATTGCTCTGTAGATTCGAAAAATTAATAATTTGAAAATTAGAATCGTCTCTTTTATCGTAAATGTTTGTACTGAGATGACCACCTGGGGCAAATTCGAGGACGTGAAGCAATTTGATTAGTTTGTCTCTTTAATCTCCAATTCTGGAAGATATGTTGAAGGAATCCATCTACCAAATGAAGTGTTATTGACAGATAGGACATCCTCAATATATCTGAATGTAAGATTGCATGATCTTGGCACTTGGGTCCAAAATGAATTTGTTAATAGATTTTCTTCAAAATTGGCATAAATGTCCAAAATGATGTAATCTTTCATAATTTGAATAAAACTGCATGGGTTTCTTCGCTACTTTTTGAGCTATATCAAGTTAAAGTATCAAAAGTTTACTATGAATTATATAGGAAAAGCCATAAAAACACATAAACATGTTCCATTACTTTTTTCCTGTCAATAGATTTCTCTCTTTTTTGTCATTTCATAGATCTTGCAACATTTCATCATCTTTAATCAATTTAAAATGGGGTTTCTTCCCTTAATTTTTATGTACAAGCAAAGATAGGTGCCAAAACAATGATTATTCATAATTTTTGCCAAATTATCTCCCTTGATCATACTTTAGCTAAGAATTTTTACTACTTTATGAATACAAATTTTAATCATATTGATAAAATGTGCTTAAACTAGGTATAAAGATTCTGAAAACAAAAAGATCTCAAAATATTTTTCAAATTTCATTTTATTTTTGGCAAGTCACATGACCACTGACCTTCTCCACCTTAAGTTCTACATTGATCATTTGACAATTTAGAAATGTAAATTCCATAAAGGAAGCATTTTTCCTCTTTCAAACATGTGAAGCATCACCAAATCATCATCGACATATAAATCACCTAGTATCACCCATTGCTGAAGATTGCAGCAGCCGACAAATATAACAGCTAGAATTCGGCCAATGGAAAAAATGATTTAACAAAAGTGATTACACGAAAAACCTTTAAGAAAATGCAAGCTTTATAAAAATACACGTGAACGTGTACGGATACATATAGTTACCAGTTCAATTAAAAGTTTGCAAACTGGAAACGTGTAATCAGATCCTTACAGACAAAATCAAAACGTAGTTCAAAATGTAGCTCATGCTTATCCTAATGAAAAACCACATGTATTTGTATGTCAGTCTACAAGATTGCCTGCTAAACATTTTTAATATCTTGTTTAAAAGTAAAACATTCAAGGACTATATGGAATTACATGTATGGGGAATTATGAGAATTTAAATATTTGAGTAGAAAAATATTCATGCAAATCCATCTGTACACTTAAATTGGATTTACAATTATTATAAGGGGCCTGGGTGGCCGAGTGGTCTTCGGCGCTGGTTTAAATACCACACTATTGATCACTAGCCGATCACCTCTCAGCTGGTGTTCGAGTTCCGTTTGTATTTAGCAAAAAGGTACTTCCCCAACTGTATGTGATTAGATTTGTCAGTTACCTGCCCACGGTCAGTGGTTTCCTCCGGGTACTCCGGTTTCCTCCACCATTTAAACTACCTGAATGGTCCAGGTGTGTCGATAAAGCTTAAGGGCGTTAATCACCAACACACAAACACACTTATTAAAATGATATCTTAGAATGAAAAGGACGTTAATCAAGATAGTTACATGAAATAAAATGTTGGACTTTTTTCTTTCATGCGTTATCGAACCTATTTGATTTTTAGTTCAGTTTGTAAGTTGGACTTATTACTAATAAAAATCTCTAAGTCTGAGAAGCAAATATCCCCAGGCGCCATTGATTTTAAATTTTGAAAAGTCAGCATTCATCAGAATATTAGCTTACAGACCGACAAACAATATCCAATATAGGGTTAACAAATAGGTAAATATTTCATCAATGGAAAAAAATATCTATTGTAAAATTTAGAAAGTAAAATATCAAAAATAAGAAACGGCCACATTCAACCCTTATTCAGGGAGATAAAACAAATTCAGAACTTTATTTAGGTTGAAGTGCACAAGGATTGTTCTATGACATTAATTTTCACATTCTAAATTTATGAACAAAACTGGGACATGTCCTTTTTTTAGGATGCCTCCAATAACACGAATTAGGATTGAGACAATAATGTCAAGTCCAAAGACCATCCTTAGACATTTCCTTTTCGTTAACACGGCCCCTAGTTTTAATATTACATCCTAACATGCTAAACTTCAGTATTTCATCAAGTTTAGTCATCAAGTCCGCTGCTGGTGGACCAGAGGTCCCCGAGGGTAATCACAAGCCTGGTAGTCAGACTTGTCTGACACGAATTACCATAAAATTTCTAATATATTGTCGCTGAAATTTCCGATTGTTAAATTCAAAATTTATGAAAACACCAGGTTTCTTTCCTTGTAATGCACATGGTCGATATCCTTGGTGCTGGATTTGGCTTCCTTGTTCGAACGTTTTGGTTTTGAGTACTTTTCGTTTTCAAATGTTTTGGAATTTGACCTTCCAATGTATTGGTTAAAATGCTACTGATGAGAGGTTACTCCTTGAAATATCGATATATAGCATATCCAAATTAACCGTTTATACCCGCGTTTTGGTATTTGTAATTTTGAAACCACTGGGCGATAACCGCTGCTGGTGGACCAGAGGTCCCCGAGGGTAATCACAAGCCTGGTAGTCAGACTTGTCTGACACGAATTACCATAAAATTTCTAATATATTGTCGCTGAAATTTCCGATTGTTAAATTCAAAATTTATGAAAACACCAGGTTTCTTTCCTTGTAATGCACATGGTCGATATCCTTGGCGCTGGATTTGGCTTCCTTGTTCGAACGTTTTGGTTTTGAGTACTTTTCGTTTTCAAATGTTTTGGAATTTGACCTTCCAATGTATTGGTTTAAATGCTACTGATGAGAGGTTACTCCTTGAAATATCGATATATAGTATATCCAAATTAACCGTTTATACCCGCGTTTTGGTATTTGTAATTTTGAAACCACTGGGCGATAACCGCTGCTGGTGGACCAGAGGTCCCCGAGGGTAATCACAAGCCTGGTAGTCAGACTTGTCTGACACGAATTACCATAAAATTTCTAATATATTGTCGCTGAAATTTCCGATTGTTAAATTCAAAATTTATGAAAACACCAGGTTTCTTTCCTTGTAATGCACATGGTCGATATCCTTGGTGCTGGATTTGGCTTCCTTGTTCGAACGTTTTGGTTTTGAGTACTTTTCGTTTTCAAATGTTTTGGAATTTGACCTTCCAATGTATTGGTTTAAATGCTACTGATGAGAGGTTACTCCTTGAAATATCGATATATAGCATATCCAAATTAACCGTTTATACCCGCGTTTTGGTATTTGTAATTTTGAGAATATTCCCCAAGATATTTGAAATGAAAAAATCTGCAAATTTAAGATGTTTTTAGAAAACTTGGCACTACTAATTTGAAATAAGTTTTGTACTTTGTTACAAAGAACAATAAAATAATGTTCAACAAATTCATATTTATATTTGGATACATTGTACCTCAACTTTTTTTGTTAAATATCTAATTGATTTGCTTGTCTGAAATGTGTGTTGTTCTTTTCTTCAAATTGCGTAGTTTTAAAATATTTGTCGAGTTTAGTGTAACATTAATTTATCACTTTATGATACATACTGAATTTTATGGCTCATTTTCAAATTTTACTTTTGTCTTAAATTTTATGAGTTATTGTTCTAAGAGCAATATTTCATGATTTAAAAGAAAACATTAAAAAAAACTGAAGAAATTGTATCTTTACTTATAAATAATCAAAATGTTTCTATTATAGAATGCTATTAAAAATAGATTAACATATAAAAAGGATTGTCCAATAAATCTTTGTTGCCTTTGTACTATGATCTGCTGAAAACTGGTTCAAAAATCATATCCATTATGCGCAATACACTGCCTTTAACATATTCATATATGCAAATGAAAATAAGTCATGCACCATTTATAAACTCATCTTCGTGAATAGTCCTAGTTGAATTTAATAACAATACACAAAATAATCGATTTTTATCCGTCAAAAATATTCAAATATTCATTAACTTGTGTACTTCGAATCTTTAAGTTAACAAGAATAATCGGATCGCCAATTAATTGTATCCTACATTTCCCCAAAACAAAGAAAATGGGTTCAGACCCGTTGTTTAATGAAATCATTATTGAAACATTTCTATATATTATAAGGTTATTCTCATAACCATTGGTACAGAGACAAACTATTTACATTTAACAACAAATACAAACTTCATACAACAAAGACAGACATACACAACAGTAATGACAGAGTGTTAGTTGGGAGGACTTGCTCTTAATTACTCGTAGAATTTTGATCAGATTTGATAGTATAAGTTGATTTTGCGATTCTTTAGATTCTTAATCTTCTTGTATTGTTTTGTTTTATAAACCATAGATTTTGATCAACATAACTAGCATTTTTTAAATATTCTAAATTAAATAATTTTTACCTAGGTTGACCTTTGACATATGTGCATTCTGACATTCATAATCAACTTGCGATTGGTCTAATATGAATGAAGATGTAACCAATGACAGCACTGATCATATTCATAAATAAATTCTTAATCGCTGTATGAAACAAGAAGAAATAACTACAACAGCAATTAAGTCAAAATAAATACATATATGTCAAGTTTAAATTTTATAATGAATCAACAAAAGCAATCTAAGCTTAGAAAACTATGTCAATTTATCAGGACTATTAAAAACAGATTGGATTCCCTCAATTATGTTATCCCCGAAACATAACACGCTCTTTCACTTGAAATTAACCCCATCAACTGTACTTTGTTATAATAATTATACAAATGTTTTTCTGTATACCTTTGTACCAACATCGGTGAAATCAGAATAAAGTGATATACATTACGTATTTTATTTAACAATGTTATTGATTTTTACATCTTGTAATTTCTTGGCTAGTTTTGCCGATTTTATTTCTACCAACTTTTTATCAATGTGTTTTTCATTGTGATCAGCATCCTTGTTAAAATTTCTTTTCTAAATCATCTTGCCAGTATGTTCTCGAGAACTGACTAGCATTTGAATCTTTATTTTAATGCTTGTTATCTTTGTTACGTCTCAAAATCTATGAGAGGTTATTCAGTTCTTCCGTGCACTAATATTCTGCTTAGTTAAAATTTATTGTCAATTCAATATTCTTTGAAGTCATTGTGGTTTACACACGTACTTTACCATTTCCTTTTTAACCTTTATTGCTGACATTGATTTTCTTCAAATCTATTTAATTTAAGTCTCTGTAAATAAGTGTTTAATTTGTCCAGCTGTATTGAAATATTAATTGTGTCTGGTTTAACATGTAGTTACATTTTGTATGTGTGTATATTATTATGTAATATTGGGTTGTTGTCTTACCAATATTGAAAAACTATTAATGTTTGACCTCTTTTTCACTCTGGCAAATGTTATCGTAAACAGAAAAGTATCAAAAGTTGGTTGTTCAAAGGTACCTAGAGATTCTAGCATAAGCGAAAACGCTCAGGGTGTGTAAGGTGTAATCGAGGCTTAATTAATAATCATTCAAAACTGGCGAAAAATACACAAAGTCCTATTTTGACATCGCTTAGAACTACCATAGGCCTCATCATTTACTCAATTATTAGAACTATAATTCTCAATGCAACTTATTTTTTTTTCTAAAATATATTTTCAAATACATGTTAATTACGATTTAATTTATATAACAGTATTTTATTGTTTTTTGTTGAATCGAGACATGCTGTAGTTAATTCTTTTTACTCGTAAAGTTAATTTTGGGAAAATAGACCAAATGCGAGTTTATCAATTCCGTTAATTTCAGCATGTTAAAATCTACAAATGTTAATGATTAAAAGGTGTGAAAGTCCAGGGGGATTTGCTTCATATATATTGGTGCGCGGGGACTAAAAATTCTGGTGGTATTTTTTGTCTTTTGTGTTTTAATCTACTTGTATCAATCTTGGTTTTTGTTTTACAAATCGTATAAATTCTGGGTAAAAGATTAGTATTTATCCCTGTTTATAAATTCATGGTTAAATTGGTACTTCACTTTACCAAAAAATAACTAAATTGATAAAATTGATAAAGTTGATATAATTTGTTACACACTGGAACAAGTTGCAGTATGCTTGATTTCCTCATTGACAACATAGTTGTCAGCTTCGGAGGAGAGATTTTTCAACAACAAATCGGTATTCTAATGGGCACAAACTGTGCTCCTCTCTTGGCCTTGTTTTTCTACTCTTACGAGACTGAATTTCTTCAGGGACTCGTAAAGAACAAGAAGATGAAAGAAGCAACATGAGCAAGGTCATTTAATCTTACATTCAGATATATCGATTATGTCCTTTCTGTCAATAACACTTCATTTGGTAGATGGATTCCTTCAATATATCCTCCAGAATTGGAGATTAAAGAGACCACCAAATCCAACTGCTTCACGTCTTTCTTAAATTTGCAACTCGAATTTGACCCAGGTGGTCATCTCAGTACAAAAATTTACGATAAAAGAGACGATTTTAATTTTCAAATTATTGATTTTCCTAATCAACAGAGCAATATACCTACTTCCCCTGCATACGGTCTTTATATTTCATTCAACTTATTCGATATGCCAGAGCTTGCACACATTTCACAGATATTTTTTTTCAGACACCGATTTCTTCATGACCGACTTGTGGAGCAGGGCTATAGGAAAATACGTCTCATATAATCCCTAAAAAAATCTTTCTTCGTTATCTGCCACTAGTAGAAAAGTTCAAAATGGAGTTAAAAGATATGGTGGTTAATTGTTTTGATTAGCGTTTGACTGGTCTGCTGTACTGAGATAATCACCTCAATATCCCTATTGTGTCTCACAACTATGTTGTGTTCTATGGTCATTACCGGATCCTAAGATCGCAATGGAAGAGGGAGGTTTGGCGCCATAAAACCTGGTTTAACCCACCATTTCGTTTGAAATGCCTGTACCAAGTCAGGACCATTGCGATCCACTAATTCTCCGGTATGACTGATTCGTTTTTGTCATTTTCTCTGGACTATGAGATTGATCATTCAAGTTCGGTAGCTTTGTTATTACCTTTATTTACAATGAGACACATGGACGAAGTGTCAATTTGCAGGACGTTTATTATAAAAGTGTGCATTTTTTTTAAATTACAGCATGTGAATATTTACAAGTGTCTTTTCCTATTGATTCTGGTATTCATTTTATCTTCTATATTTTTTAGGTACATTTGTAGTATTATGTTTCATACTATTTATTTGGAGAGTCTTAGTATTTATTTATTGGGGCAATGGAGGTCCAAAGTTCGAGGAGTAAGAAAAAATGTTGAAAAGTGTATCCTGTTGATCAATATATATGGATTCAAATAATATAAAAAGAACCAATGTTTCCTATCGATTGTTATGATAAATACAAAATCCTGAATTTATTCATTGGATAAAATTTAACTTAACTTACAATTTGGGTAATCCTTTGTCTGGAACCTAAACTCATGGGGTATGAGTATTGGGAAAAAATCCAATTGATTTTTCGTAACCAGCTTTTGACCTTTACAACGTGTTTAAATGTGTAACTCATTTGAAACCCATTTTATAAGCCCCATCTTTCATTGGTCATTCGTTGCATGGTTTTGATATTTAGTTCGTTAAAAATATGAATCTAGTCGAAAATGCACGATTCTTTAATCAAGTATGTCCCGATCTTTGGCTTAACAAAC